>NW_021026823.1:0-39123 GCF_004153795.1 Camellia sinensis | reverse complement strand
CGGAGCCTTCTGAAGCTATAGTTCCATGACTACCTAGCAAAAGGGGAAACATGCAGCACAGAAAGCACAAAAACTGGTATTTGCACTTTGCTCAGAACAGTGCGTGCCATTCCCACGTCTGGAGTTAATCGAGTGTCCCCTCTTTGACAGAACTCGAAAGTCGTAGGTGACGGGAGTGAATGTCAAAGCCCAGAGACGACCCATTTTTGACAAGGCCGAAGACTTAGACAAACAGGCGAGATAAACAGAGATGCGCCCGCAGGCATGCCCGCAGGCAGGGGCAAAATGCAATCGATAATGCAAGAAGCCGAAGGTAACTCAATGATCATGCAAATGCAGCAAGCTGTAATGAAGCAAGTATTCACAAATAGATGCAACAGTTTTAAGCAAGAATGCAAAGCAACAACTACACTTCATGCAGTTAAGAATGCAGAGAATTATTCAATCCTCGCCACGTCTCACACGGAGAAGATACGATACCTGCGCTATTCGTCTGGTCGCACCAGCCTCAATTGAACCGTACATACAATATCATGCCTGCAAAAGAGAGAAATTGCAACAAGTACAATATGCTACCAACATATATTCAATGTGATTCTGGAAGTTTGACACACGCAGTGCCGGTGAGTGAATGCATCGCAATGCAAGAGTGGAACATGCGTGACAACGCATGCTCAAGCATGGAGGTATGCCAATATCAAGAAATGTGTACGGAAATGCAAGTGTGCTCATGAGAATGCAAGTTATGTGCATGATAGTGCGAAACGAGCATGAATCAGGGTGCCCGTTTGTCATGAAATAACGAGTACAGAAATACGTGTTTCGGCGAAGGCGACTCGATCACGACCTCCGATTTACTTCCTGGAAAGGCTACAACTCATTCAAAAAGGATACACTTTGATTTTGATGAATGATGATGAGACACATGTCAGATCTTGAAGCTGAAGTTCCGGCGGAGCAATTTCGCGACCGAAAGTGTACTTTTCTTGAATTTTTTTTTAGGTCCCGGGAACTCCAATCTTCCTCAAAATTTGCAGGGAGCTAGGTGAGCCTGTGAGGGATATGGCCGGCCGGTTTTATGGGAAGGGGGAGGTGGCCAACCGGTTTTCCAAAAAGCAAATAGCTGGCCGGCCGGTTTTCCAAAAAGGAAATGGCTGGCCGGCTAGAAAAGGTGGCCGGCCGGCCATATGCCCAAATCCGAGGGCATTTTGGTCTTTTCACCTCCTTTCTTCATGCTTCTTTATCCCATGACTTGGAGCCTATATAATGCAACCGAGATCTTCTCCTCTCTTGCCTCCTACAACACTTTCTTTTCCAGATCTGAGTTCTATACGCGTTTTCCAACGCCCCACGCAAATTGTTCCCGCAAAAATATTCAGTTTCAAGCACTTTGAAGCGATTAAATTTCGGTTTCGGAGCTTCTTTTCTCATTTTCGCCACTTGAGGTAAGTTTGTCTCAATATTTGGAAGATTTTCTCGGGAGTTGACTTTTGTTGACTTTTTCACTTCCCGAGAGTTGACTTTTGTTGACTTTTGTTGACTTTTTCCAATTTTGGCTCATTTTCGCTCATTTTTGCTCCTTTTGCAGATTCTTTGAAAATGGCGGGTAATTCTCCCCACGGCGGAGGTTTTTCGGGTGCCGGGGACGATTTTGATCCCATGACTTTGCCCCCGAGGACCCGACCTTTTATTCCACGGAGGTACAATCCGCCAGCACATGTCCTTCCGCGTGCCGTTTTCCGTCACTTCACTAGCTTTGACGAGCGAGCACCTGGGGATCTGCTTCTCCGAGAGCCAGAGCATCACCTCTCTCATGAGGCTCGAGAGGTATTTACTTCATTTTCTGCATTTTTCATGCATTTCATGCCTTTGCCATGCTTGAACACACAGTTTAGCCTATGACGTAGTACTTTGCTTGCATCCTAAACATGTGGTTTTAAACACTCGAATTTCTGAACACTCGGCTTATTAATTGCGAACGCACAGTACACTAGTTAGGAAATGAACACACGGCTCAAACACTGATTTGTCGAACACACAGCCCGAATTCGAAAGTGAACACACGGCCCACACTTTAAATTTTCTGAACACACAGCCCAGATTAGAATGGTGAACACGCAGCCCACACTAGTTGAAAGTTGAACACGCAGCCCAAACTTTAAATTTTCTGAACACTCAGCCCAGATTAGAACAGTGAACACGCAGCCCACACTGATTGAAAGTTGAACACGCAGCCCAAACTTCAAAGTTTCTGAACACGCAGCCCAGATTAGAATAGTGAACACGCAGCCCACGTGGTGGGATACCCATAGGAGGTGCATGAGATGTGGAAGCCGCTGCCGGCTATGGTTGTTGTTGTTGCATCCTATTTATTACCTCAGGCAGACGTGTTGTGACCTCAGCTCGTCGAGCAACGTCTTGCTGCATGGTTTCAACTGTTTGCTGAAGGTGATAGATTAGGTCCTCCATGCTAACTGGGGGATATTGTGCCATTGGGATGGGCAAAAAATCTCGTACTGGACTAGATGTAGAAAGCTGAGTCTGACTAGATGTAGGTGATCGTTGGACTAGTGAATTATGCCTAACTTTTCTCCGTCTAGTAACTGGTGGGAGCGAAGCAAACACAGGTTGTCCCTTAACAAGATCTCCGGAACTGTAAAGCCTTCTAACACGACTCCAGACTGCTCAGGGGATATTCAAACGTTCCGAAACTATTGTGATAAACTACTTAGCAAAAAGAAATAAAACAAAAAGAAAGTAAAAATCAAAAAAACGCACAGCACCTCAGCTCAGACGTTAACAACATATAAATGTAATCAAAGCTGTAGGACTGCTCTCAACACTAAATTCTAACCCCAAAATTGATACCCAACTTGCAACTGATATTTATGTTCCGGTACAGTTTCACTGTAAAGCACATACTAGTTAAGTAAGAGCCAAAACACCCCTCTGAGGAGATAGGGTTACCCTGTCCTAATTTTGTTAGGAACTAAGGTTCACTAGTCAAACAAAGTGGTTTCATACAATCTTGTATTGGGTGAGCTCCTGTCCTAGTTTGGAACAGTCACTATGGCAACTATGTCTAATGGTTGAAATAGGGTACCTTAGCAAGACTGCCTAATATACCTCTCGCACCTAACACTGAGAAGTGAAAGGTGGATCAAACGGTACAACGGTAGCTCAGATCCAAGGGTTGTGTTCCCATCATGGTAGAGCCCACAACCGATCAGTCTTTTGGTAAGCTTTTAGGCAAGCCTCTAGCAAATCGTCCAGGATAGCAGATGGCAAACAAAGTAACTTAAGCGCACCAATGCAAATGCAATGTAAAGAACATATATAAGTAGATAAAATTTCACATCATGAGTTTTAAGTCAAGTTCTCAAATATCCCCAGTAGAGTCACCAGAAATTATAGCTCGACTGTTTGGGCCCCCTTTCAGAAGACAAAATAAGCCCTACAATATCATACTCTCGCGGTTCTGAATCTGATCTCACAAGTGCGTGAGATAGTTAAATACCAAAGAGTCCAAATCCGACAAATCATTTTTGGAAAATCGATTTGAATCAAAAATGCCAAAAATGGACTACTTTGTCAGATTACAGAGCCGCCACCTAAATATTTTTGAAAAATTTAGGAAACCCGAGACTCGTACCAAAGGCCACTTATCCATTATCACAAAAGTGTCTTGGCTCGGGAACTTAGGTACGAGAGGGGAAGGTCATGAATTGAGCACTCCACTCAGCCGGTCAATGATTGGCCTCTACTAATCATGATGTGATTTTTATTCAATTATATGCTCTTGTTCAGATTATTAGACTAGCATTACTATATGATGCATATAAGTATAGACTAATTTGTAAAAATTAGAACATTTGATTTTATGTTTGTTTTGAAAATTGTTTCAGAATATGTACCACTTAAAACAGTGTCGCATATGAACATTACTCAAATTATTCCAATTCAAGCAACAAGCCTTCATCCACAGGCATTCAAATAGTTATAGCATTTAAGCAATTAGCATAAGGGCAAGCATACTAAACATGGCAACAATCACACACATGCAAGTATGCTAAAGCAAATAAGAGCATACCTAGTACTCCGAGCCAAAACAAAGAGAAATAATTAGAAATATGCATGCTCCTAATTAATGCAACATGACTAAATGTAGCACACACATTATGTATGTCATAGGCTTGGCCATGAGCATTGTATATGATTTCACTCAAGTCATGCGATAAAGCACGTATTCAAGCAATGAATTGAAACAATTGATATCGAGTTATCATGATTAGCCAAGCCTTGAATGCCTGTAAGACAAATGGATGCAAAACATGAAGTATGCGAAATGAAACACGATGTTCCTAAACTAACCATCATAAGCAATTAAATAAAAGGGAGAAAGACGTGGGGTTGGAAGACATACAAATTATTACATATTCATCCTCACGCGGGAGGGTTAGAATGTCCAAATGTCAGAATTGACTACTTATTACACATCCAAATGAATAAGTGAATAAATACTAAGTTATCATTAACTAATTGGCTATTAATAAATTCGAGGATGCAAAATGCTAGTATGCGTAGCGTCCAAAAACTATTTCATCTGTCCAAACTATTCTGTTTCACCTTCAGCCTCTGTCTGTCGTTTCTGCATAGCACACTGTCTTACCAAACATGGATGCTCAGTCGTCCCTCACTGATACCCGACCGGGCCTAAGAAAGGCTGGTCGTGCCTCTGTTTCATGCAACTCCATTTTGTGCTCTGAAGTGAAAATAGTGCAGACAGAATGTTTTGGACGCTGTTTGTCCATTTCGCACTTCTCTGTCATGGGAAAGCCTCGAGAGAAGGGTAAAATTGTTTTCGAATCCATCAATGAACAAATTGATTGCTTGATGATTTCGATGTACAATTTGGACAAAGATCAATAAATAAAAATGATAATAACCACCCCTCCCTCCTATCATAGAGTGAATTCAAAGAGGGAGGTAGAGACGTCTCAAGGTTCATCAAAACATCATGAATTGATGTAAAACAAACTTTGACATAATAGACTTGCATAACATCCGGCCAAACCAAAGTAAGATAACTCATTTTCTTTATATGGGTTGGTTCATTTTAAGCCAAATTCATTAGTCCTTACCATCCTTTAATCTATTCAGTCCAAGGTGTTGATTATGTTCACTAAAGGAGAGAAGTATCAAGTGGGAAATAATTCCCAATATGAAATAGCGATTACGCCGTTGACGATGAATCTCCGTAGAGATTAAGCCATTAAGCGCAAAACTCTAATTCATGTATTGAATAACCATCAACCATTTGAAATAACTCTTGAATGAAGTAAAGGAATGATAACTTGATTATTAAAATGAGATTATTAGCTATGGAAATGAGTTGAAGAAAAAACTAGAACAACACGGAACAAGCTATACAAGTGAACATATGAGACAATAAATGAACTAATCAAAGCATGAAAGCATGAACTAATTAAATAAATTGAAACAGCCCCCAAATGGCCCCTATTATGCTAAAAACAGTTGCTAAAATCAAGAGAAAGTAAGTAGAAAGAGTAGAGAACAAGCTATGGAACAAAGCCTAAGGAGGGGGTGGCTAACCCCTCCACTCTTTACAATTTTGAATCACATGTTTTAGCTCAAAAGGCAGTCCAAGAACAGTATGAAAACCAAGAAAAGAATGGACTAAGACTGAAATGAAAGCAATGGAGAAGGTAGTAAGCTTTTACCTCTTGTAGAGAAGGTGTTCTTGTTGTAAACCAAACTCGATTCCAAAGCCCTCTCAAGTTTGAGTTATGGTTTTCAATTCTCAATCAAAGTTCCAAGTCCAAGCTCTTGCTATGGTATGTATGGATGATATGAGAACTCAAAGGTTATGGAAATATGAAGATGACTTTCAATAGAAGAAATTCAACTCTTTTATATTTTCTTACAGCTTGATATTCTTAAACTCTTGATCTCTTGATATTTCTCAACCCCAAAACACATGTCTGAGCCTCCTTTATATAGACTTCGAGCTGCAGATCAAAATACCTGCAAAATTGGGCAGCTGGCAGATTGTAGCACAATCTACTTTGAAAAGTCAAGAGGCCCAGCCGGGTATCACTGATCCATAACTGGCTGTCACTGAGGCACGACCAGGCATCAGTGTAATTTCTCAGTTTCTCATCTTCAGGTTCAATGTAGCTTGGTACAATGTTCCAAAACTGAGGTTATGGGGTAGAAAATAGTGGGTATGGCAGGTTTGGATTGTTTAGAGCTTGAAATCAAATTTCTTTGTTGAGAATTCAAACCACTTACACAATGCAACCTTCATCATCGAGTGCTCGGAATAAAGCGCCTAAGTCTTACGGGCGATTAAAATTGGGGTGTCTACAGCTAGCCACTGTGCCTCCCAAGGAGGTTCCCGTTTTGAGAAGTGGTTAAGTTTTTGGGAACATGTTCAAGATTTTTTGTATCTTTCTTCTATTACAGTCGAAACATGTCTTTTTCTTTATTTGTATATATGGTGATGCGAGGATGACGTCTTAATTATGTAAATTAAGTTACAAATTTTCTATCGCATGTATGTCTACAAAGGTCTATGGACAATATATTTTGATATTTGCTTTTGCTAGGCCCTTAATTTTGTTTAATCTATTCAGAGGCCTTCGGTAATCCCAAGATTACTGGCCAGTTACGATTCTAAACCTATAGGGGCGGGTTTGGGCGTGACATTGAGAAGCCTAAAGACCTTAGTGTAATAACCTTGAAAATTTCATGTTATTTGCTATTTGCCAATTAGGATTAGTAATAATTAAGTATGATTAGGATAAGATTAAGTTAGTTGACTTTGAACTTTTTTAATTATGCCTAAGCAAGGGAAATAAGTTAGTTACAAAAGTTGTGCCTTTGCTCTAGCCATACTAAATAAAACCTTGAGTTTCCCAATCAAACAAAATGGGAAGTTTGCTGGAAGTTAAGAGAACATTTGTGAGAGAAGGGAGAAGAAATGGAGAAAAGAGAGAATGGAGGGAGAAAATAGAAGGGCTCAAAGAATTCAACCAAGAACTCATTCTAAAAGTGTTCTAAGGTAAAATTTCAATCCTAACACTTGTAGTAGACCTTCTTAACATCATGAATCATGAAAAAGCTAGGATGAAAATGGTTTAGAAATGAAGAACTTAGAGGAAAAGAGGAGAGGTTAGCTAAAATGATAAACTAGGGAGAAAGCATAGGATTTTCAATCTTTTGAATTGGTTTTTGAGGTTTTGTATGTCCTTACACTATTCTTTTCACATGATTTCTTGATTTCCTATGATTTTACTAATTGGTTTTGAGT
This sequence comes from Camellia sinensis, assembly GCF_004153795.1. NCBI lineage: Eukaryota > Viridiplantae > Streptophyta > Magnoliopsida > Ericales > Theaceae > Camellia > Camellia sinensis. Next base: position 31,790 of record NW_021026823.1, on the reverse strand, counting down.
TTTGGAAGCAAAAGAATGAAAAACCATGAAAATTGTACAAACTTGAAATATGTTTCAAACCTTGAAAAGAAGTAAGAATTTGATGTATTTGATTTAGGAAACAATCATATTTGTATACTTGCATGATTCTAGATTTGGCATATCATGTGTTCAGGATTAAAAGTGGAGGAAATCAAGCTAGAAAACCTTAGAACAACTTAGAACATGATAGATTCGCAAACTGTAGAATTCTATTCTACAGATCACCGCTCGAGTGGTGAAAAGACCGTTTGAGCAAATTTTAGGATCATCTAGTATTTTGAATTTTTGTGGGCATGTATATCTATTAGAAGTCGGTTAATCGGTCGAGCGGTAAAGGCATCGCTCGAGCGCACTTTAGCAACTCCCAGAATCTAGTTTTGTAGGCCTGAACTTCTGGGAGGTACCCATTCCCGGCTCGAGCGGTGAAGTTACCGCTCGAGCATACTGACCAAATTTAGCACATTTTCACACTTTGTTCCACTTGTTTTCCTCATTTTCTTGGGACACCTTTGGGCATGTTCTGTTACGTAAACACAAGATAACATAATTAGAAATCCACTTGAGATATGTTTGAATAGAAAAGAGAATGAAAGTCTATTTGTATGATCAATTGATATAGGAAGTTTAGGGATTATTTAATGCTTCAATGTTTTGTTCCTGTCTTCTATAAGTCATGCTTGAGGATGTCCAAACCCTTGTACATGGAGCGAATTGTAAGTAGCAGTGTAGTAAAGTTATGTTTGTTAAAATTATGATTCGAAATGCAAACTTATGATATGTTATGAAGATGTATTACTATTTTGTTATGAATGAACATCGTATACTTTGTATCATGTATTAAGATGACATCTTGGAACATGTTCGTTATTGGGAATCACACCAATAACTTTGTACTAACTGAGCTCTTTAGCTCTTTGCCACATATTGTGGACAAGTTATTTTCAAAGCCCTGGAATGTTCATCGCTATGTATATGTTGCACGATAGACTTTTTTTTTTGGGTGAATAAGTCATAAATTAAAACACAAAGAAAAAAAAAACATGATTACATGGGGAATCCCCCAGGGCCTATCAAGAACTAGACAGAGAGACAAACAGAGCACTTACAAAGTCTATCTGTAAATGTTGAACTTCCATGGGGTATATTATGTTCAAAATGATCATGTGCTTAGTTTTAATAAAGCTTATTGGTGTTCATTCATTTACCACTTTACTATATTGCTATTCTCTGGGTTTTGACTCATCCCCCTCCCCTATATGTATGTAGGTGATAGCAAAGACCCTGTTGTGGTTGAGAGACCATGCTAGAAGTCTTTTTCTTTTCTTTTTCTACTTTTGGGAACGAGAGTTTTTGGACGAAGATCTTGTATATGAGTTTTTGCTTTTATTGGTTGTATATCTATAAATGTTGTACTTCCCTTTTGGATATTAAGTCTGTAAATATCAAAGACAAATAAATAAAGTTGCGTGTTTTGTATCATATGATTTATGCACAGGCTCTGGATGGACTCTTGGTAATTAATTGATAATGATATATTTCCGCATAAGCCCCACAGTTTTAGTCCAACCATGTCTTGTCTTGTTAGGCCTTTAGTAGTCAGACACTACTGGTCGATCATAACTACTATCCTGTTTGGGGCAAGATGGGATCGTGACAATACACTACCACCCACCTTTAACCCCAGCATATACATTACCTCTTCCCACTTACCCAGACTTGAGGTTCACATTCATGAGATCACTGATCTATGCATGATGGATGCACCTCAATCCCAGCTAGAACCTGAAAACCCTGTGGTGGCAGAAATACCTCAATATGGAGAGCGGGGGGCTATGATAGAAATGGAAGAGAAATGAATAAAAGAAGAAACAAAGTCTAAAGAAGAAATGATGGAGGTGCCGGTGATAGAAATAGGGAAATTGCCAAAAGAATGATACGATCCCAACAGATATATAGTGCTAGTTGATCAACCAAAACCAAAGGTCGTTCTTCCTGATTCATTCTCCATTAATGTTATTAGGGTGGACATACCCAAGCAAGGGTGGGATGATTTGGCTAATTTTGGAAGAAAACTTGGATAGCCTCCATTTCTTCGAAGAGTAGAGCCTGGGAGATGTACAAATTGAATGGTGGAACCTGAACAATTTGGCCAGTGTTCCTGGATGGACAAATAGTGAGGAGGATTCAAAAGTAGAAGGGGATGATGAAGATGAAAAAAGGAAAGTACGGGCTAGTAAGAAATAAAAAAGGAAGAGGATGGTAGGTGAAAGTAGTAAAGCTACGGAAAGTAGTAAGCTAGGAAGAGACTAAGAAAGGAATGCCAAAAGGAATTATGAGAGAGGAAATTGAAAAGGTTGTACTAGAACTAGAGAGAATTGGGCCAACTTGGCCGACAATAGAAGAAGAAAGGCAAAGAACCAGTCTAGCATGGGTGCACTTGAGAAAAAGAGAAATCTTTGAACAAATCTGGTCAATGTCACCGTACCAGCCAAAAGGTGATGATTATAGTGTAGGGCTGATACATGTTGAGTCGAATAACTGTTTGTCTATAAGTAAAGGAGAGTGATGGGAAGACAATGATTTACATCTTGCCCATATCAATGAAGGTTGGGGAAATAATGTGCCAGATGACTCTTGGTATTATGAAGAGATTGACCATCTAACTAGGAGCAGACGCTTCTTTATGCCCTCACACCTAGATCAAGGCAAGTAGTCCAGGAAAGATACAGAGAAAGTGAAAATGAAAGAGAAAGAAGAAGAAGAAGAAGAGAAAGATCTAGTCCTTAAGCAGTTGAAGAAGATCTAAGCTAACATCTCGATTTGGGGATTGCTTATGGTGTCATGAGAACACTGCCAGGCTATGCTCATAGTTCTAAGTAAAGCCAAGTCGTCCATAGATACCACACCAAATCAGTTGATATCGTTGATCACGCCAACTGAATCAGTCTCAACCATGACTTTCTCAGACAAAGAACTTCCCATAGAAGGATTGGAGCACAACAAACCTTTGTATGTGTCTCTGGAATGTAGGAAGAAGTGGGTCCCTATGGTTCTAATTAATACTGGGTCGACCATAAATATATGCCCATCGCGTACTACTTATGTGATAGGGTTGAGGCTAACAGACTTTGCACCTACAAATCAGCTGATCTGGGCATATGATCACACTAGCCAAGAGGTTATGGGTACCATCAAAGTGCAAATTATGGTAGGACCGTCTGAGCATGAAACTAAGTTCCACGTTATGGATATTCCAGCGATATTCAACTTGTTGTTAGGTAGGCCATGGCAGCTACATCAAATGAAAATAATTTCCTCCATGGTGCATCAACTAGTGAAATACCTGCATGATGGAGGGATCACCATCGTCTTTGGGAACTCATCAATTCACCCTCCACCCGAGGTTACAACCCCAATATTAGATATAAATCATGGGGAGGGGGATGTTTTTCTTTCTGGGTTTACTCTAGTTGAAGCCCAATTGGTCCAAACTATAATGGCCGATGGAGAAGGTATGTACATGAGTGCTCAACCAATCTAATTCATGAGTGAGTTGGCGTATATTCCTGGAATAGGGCTGGGAATGAGTGGTAGAAAAGGTATTGCTATAGTAGAAAAGGTTACCTATAATCCACATTCATTTGGATTGGGGTATAAACCCACAAAGGAGGACTAGAAGAAGAAAGAGGACGAGGTGAGAGGAAGGGTCAACGCTAGAAGGGCTGGGAAGCAGTATGAATTGAGATACAAACTGATCCAGGGGACCTTGAATGGGCGTTTTAGATATGCTAGAAGCACTGCGTTTGACTTAGCAACTTGAGAAAGGTTACATTATGAATTTTGAATCTGGTAGTGAGTCCGAGTCTGATTCCATCGAGTCTGTAGAGTTGGAGTCAGACTCGAGTTCGTCTAGCGAGTAAGATTCTGGTGATTCTGGGAGTGATGACCCAGACACCACTGTCTTGTCTTAGTCGTCCTTTTCTTTTTCTTTTGAGTTCACTATAACTTTTGAACCAGGCTTGATAAATGAGAATGATGTAGATTGTACTTACTTTTCCATGCCTTTAAATTAATGCATTGACCAAGATTTTCAAAATTTTAATGAAAAAGAAGATGAAAAAATTCCTTAGGCTTTGAAAATTTTGATTAATTGAGAGAAAGAGAGGCACGCAAAACCTTTGATTGATGAGATTGTTACAATTAATGTGGGTACTGAGAAGGATCCTTGCTTGGTCCAGATTGGTTCCACGCTATCTTCAGAGGAACATAAGTGATTAGTCGTTTTATTAAAAGAATTTAAAGATGTTTTTGTGTCCTACGAAGATATACTGTAGACCGCCCGAGAAACTCTGCTCTCCGCGCCGCGGGAGCGAGAATCGTTTTGTTCTTTAGCTACTACAGTTCGGGCTCGTGTCACGGTTCTAAATCTGATCTCACAAAATGCAATGTGAGACCGATAAATCACCAAAGAGTCCAAATCCGGCAAATCGTTTTGAAAAACTGATTTGTATAAAGAAGTGCCAAGCATGGACTACTTTGCCAGATACAGAGTCGCCACCAAAACGTTTTGTTTTGGGAAATTTAGGAAACCCTGACTCGTGCCTAAGGCCACGTGTCCGTCATCACCAAAGTTGCCTCAGCTCTGGAACTTGGGTACGAGAGGGGAAGGTCATGCAATGAGCACCTCCGCTCGCCTGATCAAAGGATCGGCCTCTACTAACATGATATGTCGTTTTTTAAAACACATGTGTTCTTATTCTGATTATTACTCTAGAATTACTATGTGATGCGCACAGCATACAAGTATAGACTAGATCACCTAAGTTGGAACAAAACATTGCATGTTAGTTTGTGAAAATGATTTGAAGTTTGCTACTCGCAAGTAGGCTAAGTCAAAGATTTTGCCACCCTCAAGTGGCTTAAAACTCGCATTTTGATGAATTGTTCCAATTCAAGAAATCCAACCTTTATCCACAGGCATTCATGCAGTTATATCAGTTAAGCAGCTAGCCTCATGGCAAGCATGCTAACATGGCAACATACACATCTCATGCAGGGATGCTAAAGCATAAACACTCACAGTGTACTCCGAGCCAAAATAGTGAACTAGTTAGAAATCAATGCATGCTCCTAGTTCATGTTAAGATGGCTAATGCAACACATGAAAAAATGTAACTAAGATGGGCTCGACTATTCTAAGATGTCATGTGAAATGCAACTTGATACATGTATTCAAATTTGGAATTGAAATACAATGCAGTTTAGTATGATGCGTCGAGCTCGGTTCATGCAAGACAGATGAATGGATGCATGCATGCAAACAGAAGGATGCTAATTGAAATATGCCCTAAAACTAACTACTGAAAGCGGATAAGTAAAAGGGAGAAAGAAATGGGGGTTAGAAGACATGCATCACACACACGTATGCTTATTACAACGGTTGTGCCCTCTCGACGGAGGGTCTGAATAAATAATACAAATTAACTAATTAACTAACTATCCTAGCTAATTAATTATTACACAACCGAATTGAAACAAATAACTTGACTAAATTAAATGAATACTACAAAACCAATCAAATGATTAAATTACACGAACAAATCATGAATACTGAAATGGCCTCGCGGGGGATGAAAAGATGCATGCTTGGTCGGCTTCGCTCAGAAATCCACTACCGTGCCTCATGTTGCCTCTGTTTGCACTGTTTTAGACTCCTGAAAACTGTGCTAACCTCTAAAGTACTCCTGATCCACCTCATGGACATGCTGAGAGGTCATCGGCCAAGAGGAGTGGCCATCGGCCAGAGCTTATGGCTATCAGCCAAATTGATAGCCGATCGGCAGACTAAGATGGCCTGTCGGCAGTTCTGATGGTTGATCGGCCAACACTTCCGGAAAATTCTCCCTTTGCTGCAACAGAGCACTAACAGAGGCATGGCAATGTATTTGGAAGAATATGTGTGTGTCACCACACTCTTTATCATGTCTAAGGCTCAAAGGAGTGTAATGATCGACTCTCGAGCTATCAATCACACATCTCAATGTATGATGGCCAAAGAGGCCGAGTTGCACAAATCAATGTCAAATGAATGCACAACAACACATAAATGCCTTAACCTCTATCATGCGTGATCAAGAGGGTCAGCGACTGAGAAATGAGGCATGTTTCGTCACTTCAAGTACGAAACGTCCCTCGTTTCTCATGTTTGGACTAACTCCCTATCCAAACACAATGCAATGCACACAACATGGAAATGCAATGCAATAAGCATACAACAACATGCGACAATAGGCAATGCGACAAGCATGCAAATGTCATGCACCTCAAGCATGCAAACATGATGCAATGTAACAACATTTGAACAACATGCTAAATGGACTTAAACTAAAAATGGACAGACCTCAGTCATGCCCAAATCAGTGGCCATAACACCAAAACTAAGGCACCAAAAGGCAAGACATGCATGCACACATATTGGTCCATAAGCTAGGTAACAATGCACAACCCTTAGAGGCATTCAAAGAGTGAAAGGAGTGGGAACATGGCAGTCCTATATACTCTGAAATGTCATGTTAAATGATGCCAAACCATCATGGCAGTCCTATATACTCTGAAATGTCATGTTAAATGATGCCAAACCATCCTAACAACATAAGCATGACATGCTAGAAGGCTCAAAGCTTGAAGCTATCATAGGTACTTGCACTATAGATATACAAAACACGAAGCATATGGTCAAGACAACCTAAAACAGTCCTAGAACATGCCAAAATGAGTCTAAAACATGCCTAGAAGGAAGCCAAAATAAGCTAGCATGGTGAGCATGAAGCATGAACTTGCAAGGGTAATAAGGAGTATTACACTACACCTATCAAAACCAAGCAAGAGGTGACTTCAACAACAAAAATCATAGTTATATCATGGCAAAATGAGACCAAATACACACTGTTATGGATGCTTACAAGCTTAGGTAAATTGGCATACTCAATGGCTCATTCTCAAGACATAAAGAACCAACCTTCCAAAGCATGGAAAGAGTGACAAAGAGTGACAAATGCAAGTGTATGGCAACATTACATGTACTGAAATCACATTTCAAATGATGTCAAATCATGAAAATAGTCCAAGTAATGCACGCTAATGGACTCAATACATAAAGCTAGTGAGCAAGATTGAACCATGGCTATACAAAACAATGCATGCATGACCAAAACAACACAAATCAGAGCTTGAGTATGCTAAAGCATGGACAAAAGCTTCTTGGAGTTAAGCCAAAACATGCTAGAATGATGGTCTAAACACATGATGCATGTTAGGCTAGTGAATGGATTTGCACTACAAGTGCAAGGAGCATGCAAGATATGATCAAACCAAGCCAAAACAATGTTATATCATGGCAAAATGAGGCCTAAGACATACTGAAAAGATGTATAAAAACATGCCAACATGGTGAGCCATCAACAAAAGCATTCAAGAGAAGAGGAGGGGGGACAACCCCCTCCTATTTGAGGCCTCAAAACACCCTTTTTACCACTGAAAATCCACTGGATTTCAGTGGCTAAAAGGCCAAAAGGAGATGAACTCGAAGGCCTAAAGAGGTGGCTCAAAACAAGGCCAAACAATGCTCTAAAGGGGGTAGACCACCCTCAACTCCAAATACGCCTCAAACAAACAGGTTAAGCACTTCAAAACAATACTTTTTTCAGTTAAAAGCAAGGCCTAAAACAATATGCAAGGATGTCCAATATGGTATACAAACAAAGGCTTAAAAGGGGAATACACTCACCTTGGAAGCACAACTCTGAAACCAGCAGCTTCTGAGGCAAAAACCAACTTTCAGAGCTCAAATAACACTCTCAAGAACCTCAGCTCAAAGATGGTGGTGTATTACTAGGTGTTGTAGTGCAAAAGTGAAGACAAAACGCACTTTAAGGCACAAACTCACACAAATATATAGAGAGAGGAAGAAATATAGAGAGATATATGTTTTGTATCTCAGTTTTCAAAACCTCTGGAAAGGGAGAGGGGTCTCCCTTCTTATAGAAAAACAAATTCGAAGCTTGTTTAGCAAGCTAGAACTTGGTCCAAATCCATCCATACACGTGTATGGAGGATACACCAAGTGACCAACAGCTGGCACCAGTTGGAAGAAAAATATCTGCAAAAGCAGAAAAAGGGGCCTCAGCCAAAAGATATGGCCGATCATCCAAAAAGAGTGTCGATCGGCCAAAATGAGTGCCGATCGGCCACCACTTATGGCCGATAACAAGAAAACAAGGCCGACAAGCACAAGGCTTGGCCGATGGGTTGTAGGGATGGCCAACAAGCCACCCTCTTCCCTCAGAAGCAAAACCACAAGCCCTTGGTCCACAACCAAGCACAAAATAGACAAGTTGAGAGATCTTTCCCTCAGAAACAAAACCACAAGCTCTTGGTCCACAACCAAGCACAAAACAGACAAGTTGAGAGGCTCCAAGGCAAGGCGCGCGGCCAAGACCTTCAGAAACTCAAAATGAACACGCGCATGGATATTCATTGAGTGTTCAAATGATGACGTTCAAGTATTGAGGACGGTCAAAAATGAGGTGTCTACAGTTGCCCCTCTTTTACAGAAGTCGAAAGTCATAAGATGATAGGAGTGAATGTCAAAGCCTAGAGACGACCTATTTTTGATGAGGGCGAAGACTTAGACAAGCATATAAGATAACAAAGAGATGCGCCCGTAGGCAGCGGCAGGATGCAAATGACATGCACAATGCCGAGCATAACTTATGATCATGCAGAGAAAGCTGTGATGAAGCATTCATGCAAAATAAATACGACATTTTAAGCAAGTAAATAAGAAACAATAACCTTACACATACCAACAGAAAGGATGTAAGAAAATTATGCAATTCTCATTGCGTCTCATGCAGAGAAGGCTAAAAGCGATTACCGAGAATACTCGTAGTCTCAAATACAACATCTCTCAGCGTATCACACGCGGGAGAGAGGTATCAAACGCGTGTCAAATGCGAGAGGAGAAGGGTTGTGCAAGAAAGCGCGATGCATATGACAGTGTGGGTACGTCCAAAAGCGACACGCGAGTGGAGAAAGTTAGTAGTCAAACTGAACCGGAACTTCTCTGAATGAACCGTACATACAATATCGTGCCTGCACAAAAGAGAGATTTTGACAAGTACAATTTATAATAGGAACACATGATTAACGCTATATCAAGATACAATTTCAATACAAGATAAACGCATGGACATATGATGCCAATGAAAATATGCATAGCAATGCAATGCACTAACAAGTGCAGGTAAGATGCGCAAGAAAGCGCGAACAATGCAATGCACTAACAAGTGCAGGTAAGATGCGCAAGATAGCGCGAACGATGCAATGCACTAACAAGTGCAGGTAAGGTGCGCAAGATAGCGCGATGCAATGCAATGTAAGAAGAAAGCATATAATAAAATGCACAAGATACTGCGATGCGCTAAACAGCGCGAGTGATAAACTACACAAAACAGTGCGATGCGCAAGAAAGCTCAAGTGATAAACTGCACAAAACAGTGCGATGCGCTAAACAACGCGAGTGATAAACTGCACAAAACAGTGCGATACGCAAGAAAGCTCAAGTGATAAACTGCACAAAATAGTGCGATGCGGTAAACAGCGCGAGTGATAAACTGCACAAAATAGTGCGATGCGCTAAACAGTGCAAGTGATAAACTCTACAAAACAACGCGATGCGCTAAACAGCGCGAGTGATAAACTACACAAAATAGTGCGATGCGCTAAACAGCGCTAGTGATAAACTGCACAAAACAGTGCGATGCGCAAGAAAGCTCGAGTGATAAACTGCACAAAACAGTGCGATGAAATGCATGCTCAATGCAAGTAAGGTGCACAAATAGTGCTATGCGCAAAATAGTGCGATAAAATGCAAAGGGTGACATATTCCAACCATGCTGGAATCATGAGAGGAGGAAAAACAAATCCCAAAAACGTCGCAATTGTGTGAGGAAGGGTTCACTCAAACCATGCTTAAATCGTGAGAGGAGGTCCGAAAATAAACCGATCAGGTGCGTGCACGACACAACCTAAGATAAATTCCAAACACGCTGAAATCGTGTGAGGAAGGAATCAAACTCTAACCACGCTGAAATCGTGTGAGGAATGAACAAACTCTAACCACGCTGAAATCATGAGAAGAGGTAAACAAATTCCAAACATGCTAAAATCGTGTAAGGAAGGAACAAACTCTACCCGCGCTGAAATCGTGAGAAGAGGCTCAAAAGCAACCAAACAGGAGCGCGTTCCATGCATCCTGAGAAAGCCCTAGAGGATAAAATTCCTATACACTGCTCAGTGTAAAAGGATAAATGAGACAAGATAACACAAGGCGCAAATAAATGCAATAAGTGTGATGATATGATATAAGCAATGCAGTGCATGATGCTTAGGGAATGCAATACACAAACAAAGCGGCGCTTTAGAAAGCACCTCATGGAGTGAGTGGCGGTAAACCGAACCGCTCTACTCTGACGGGGATCTCCCCCTTGTGTTCTTCGAACACTTACCTTCAACTCACAGTACAAAGGTTCTAAAACGCTGACAAGGGGTAACTTCTACATGTAGAAACCACAAATGCCGTTTTCCTTCCTGATCATATTCACAACTTTCCCTATTCTCTAACGGGGTGACTGACTAGGTTGGTTCAGTATCCAGAATCAAGGTGCATACTCGCTACCTCAACCTATGGGGCTGCCATACAGATTTCAAGCCAAGGATACATCCCTGGGTATTTAAACCAGGCCTTAGTCTTGTAAATTCCAAACCTTTGTGTTCTAGGCATCAGCCATTCAAAATCTAGTTTCCACTGTTGCAGTTGGTCTCCTAGGAACTCATTGCAAACACAGCCAAGATAACCCTGGTGGGGAACGGTACTCAGAGAGAGCACTTCTAATTGCCATTCTGGCTTTGAAGCAGGCTTAATCTTGAGCTTGAGGTAGAGGCACACTCATACTTTGAAGCATTGGCAAGACCTGAAGAGGTACACACTGAATGCAATCTCGAAACTTATACTAAAGTTGAAACAAACTCAGATGCCTGACATTTTCACTCTTTTCTTTTGCTTTGCAGTCCGGAACCCATATAGCTTCAGATAGGTCCTGGTTTTACTGTTCTCACATGACCTGGGTTGAACCTTGTGGTTTTATGAAAGAACAAATCTTGTTTTGCACAAATGTGGAGAACGACACGGCATTCTGAGCACAAGACGATTTTTTTGAAATTGAGAGTGAGAATAAGTTCTCAACTGGGTATTGAGCCTATGACCGAACGCAGTGCACCACGGCTCGACAAAGGAAAACAAAGGTAAAACAACCTAAACACTAACACATGCACTTGAAACGACTCAAAATAAGAATCAAGACAACCAAAAACACACACACACCACTCAGATGTGTTCCAATGGCAAGAGACCTCTCAGTTTGCGAGGAGCCAGTTTCTTCGGGTATTGTTTCCCACCCTTTTCTCATTTGTGATTCTCACTTCACTCTGGCACTCAATCTCTTTTCCTCTGAAAAGCCCTTTTCTCACTTTTTCTCTCAACGCACATCTCTCTATTCTTTAATCTCTCTTCTTTTTTTATCCCTCCCCTAGGTGGTTGATAGATAAACAGGAAGTTATAGGTTCATGCCCAACATATTCAGCTCGCAGCTATTTTTTTTTGGTGACGTCTAGTCGATGCCTCAGATGAGGGAGTGGAGTATCTTGATCCATTCCAATTCGTGCTTCGTACTTGGCTTGAAAGCTCGTTGCTTGGAGCATGTTGAGAGCTTTTAGCCTTTTGTTGTTAGCTTTAGTTGTGCTCTTTTTTTGGCAAGTAAAGTGCCCTTTCTGGCAAATGCATTGACAACAGGGAAAAGACAGGAAACCTGACTCAACTGTGCCCCCTAGATCATCATTTTGACCATTTTTTTTGTTTTTGCTTTCTGTTAAAACAATTTTGACCAAAATGAGAGTTAGATTAGCACACTTGTTCAACTTTTTGATTTGAAATCATGCAAGTCAGGCTATGAGCACTGAAAATTTTCTTTTTTGGGTCCAAGAAATGGTCCAGTTTTGGAAAAATAGAATAATTTTTGAGAAAATTTGTCAACCTCAGTAAAAATTCTCAAAAACTGTTTTTGCAAATGGATATTGCTCAACCAACACGGAATTCACTCTTGAGATGCTAAACCTCAGATCCAAAACAATGGAAAATTGCCCCTTGTCTGAGTGGCACCACAGCGCACTGTAATCAGTCCTCAAAGTGAAGATCACAACCGAACTCTCAGATACAGAGAAGACAAAGATGATCAGAACCATTACATGGACATAATCGATTTGGAAGTGTTTATGGCTGGACTTCATAATGAAGTTGCCTACGTATCCCAAACATGAGAATCAAGCCTGACGTAGTTTCGGGTTAAGGTACACTCGGGTATTTAACCTCTCCTTTTGCGCTCTAACTTTTGCCAAGGCCGCCCTTCCGGGTTTTCGACCTTGCGAGCTCAGTTTTTCTTTTCTTTTCATTCTTTTCTTTTCTTTTTATTTCTTCTTTTTTTATCTTTTCTTCATTCTTTGCATTTTTTCCTTTTTTTTTTTTTCTTTTTCTTCTTTTTCTTGCTCTAACTTTTGCCTGGGTCGCCCTTCCAGGTTTTCAGCCCAGTGAGCCTCTCACGGGTAAAAGTTGTAACATGTCCATGTTGAATGGTTTTGAGATCTAGAAGCCATCTGAATCCAGAAGAATGGCTGATGCTCACTGATGATGTAAAAGTCCATCCAATAGGGGCTGAATTTGCCCCTAGTGTTGTGGATAAGAACTTGGTTATTCTTCAGCAATACTTTCTTCTTTCCTCCCTTCTGGGATTTGGCATTCTTGCCGATCTTCATTAGCTTGAGAAATGACTCATCTTTGACTCTTCGAGCACATTTGACCTTTTTTGTGCCCCTAGTTCAAGGGATGTTTCTTATCTAGCTTCACAAGCTTCTTGATCTAACTTTTCTTGCCCCTAGTTCAAGGGTTGCTTCAAATCTGGCCACACAGGCCTCACATTGTGGTTTAACATTCTGAATCCAAGTTCAAGGTTTGAAAGAAAAAAAAGGGTCAAGTCTTGAGGCTGAGAGCAATCCTAGACTGTACAATCTCAAGAGCGATTCCATACAGGTCTTCGCAAGACCACGCAAAACATTTTTTGAAATCTTTTAAGAAAGTGACTAATCGCTCGCATCGAAGACAATGTAGAACCAATCTGGATCAAGTTTGGATCTTCCTCAATACTCACATTAACGAACATGATCTCATTCATTAAGGGCTTAGCACGCCCCTCTTTCTCTCAGTTGATCAAATTTTGTAAAATCCGAGGAATTCCTCCCTCTTTGTTATCACCACAGTGTTCAAAAAGTATTGAAAAACTTAGGTCAATGCAATGATTTCAAGGCACAGAGATGTAGGTGAAAAGCACTGACGTTTCATTCAAACTTGCTGGCATAATAGGTTCAAGATAGAAACAAACACAAAAGCGTGAAAACCACCGCTGTTTCATTCAAATCTTCTGGTGTAACTGGCTCCACGGCAGAAACAGACTGAAAAGAGTGTAAAAGATAAACACAAAAGAAGCAAGTGATATCCAAGGTAACATCCCTGAAATCACCTGACTCTGACAAAACAGGACTGACTCGATACAACAAGACAGACCCAACTGACTCAGTATGAAAAGACTAACTCAAAACAAAGAGTCCAAATCCGGCAAATCGTTTAAAGCTGAAAGGAACGTGTAGACGCGCCCGCGTGAGGCCTTCGTGCTACAGTTCGGACTCAATTTGTGTCACGGTTCTTAATCTGAGCCAAAGAGTCCAAATCCGGCAAATCGTTTTGAGAAAACAGATTTTTAGAAAAGAAGTGCCAAACATGGACTGCTTTGCCAGATACAGAGTCGCCACCTAAATATTTTTTAAGGGGGAATTTAGGAAACCCTGACTCGGTGCCAAAGGCCACATGTCCGTCATCACCAAAGTTGCCTCGGCTCAAGAGCTAGGGTACGATTGGGGAAGGTCAGCTATGAGCACCTCCTCTCGCCCGATCCAAAGATCGGCCTCTACTAACCGTGATATTCGTTTTTGAAAACGTTATGTGTTCTTATTCCATTTATTAGCCTAGAATTACTATGTTATGCACGCAGCAAACATGTATAGACCAAATCGCCTAAATTGGAACAAACATTGCATGTTCGTTTTGAATATGGTTTGCTACTCGTAAGTAGGCTAAAATGCAGGCTTTGCCACCCTCGAGTGGGCTTTTAGAAAAGATGGTTTTGCCACTATCTAGTGGGCTTAAAAAAATTCACAGTTTTAATGCATTATTCCAATTTAGGTAATTCAACCTCTATCCACAGGCATTTGAGCAGTTATATCACATAAGCAGCTAGCCTCATGGTAATCATGCTGTTATGGCAACACTCACACGCATGCGGTATGCTAAAGCATGAATGCTTAACGAGTACTCCGAGCCAAACCAAAAACTAGTTAGTAATTATATGCATGATCCTAGTTCATGTTAAAATGGCTAATGCAACACATGCAAAATGCAACTAAAATAGGCTCGGCTAATCTACAATGACATGTGAAATGCTACAACTAACACGTATTCAATTTGGAATTGAAATACAAATGCAGTTAGAATGATGCGCCGAGCCCGGTGCATGCAAGACAAATGTATGAATGTACGCATGCATAGCATAAGGTATGCTAATTTAAATATGCCCTAGTCTACCATCATAAGCGGGTAAATAAAAGGGAAGAAAGACGTGGGGTTGAAAGACATACACACACTCACGCACACTTATTACACAATTGCCCTCGCTCGGAGGGTTCAAATAAATATTACAGTCCGAATAAATAATACTAAATTAATTATTACAGAATTTCTAATTAATTAACAAATTAAACACAGGATTAAAGTGGCCACAGCCCCGCCTTGGGATGCGTGGATGATGCAAGTTTGACTCGCCTCGCCCGGAAATTTGCTGCCATAGCACTGTTGCCTCTGTTGACACTGCCCTGCCCCTCTGAAATTTATGAAAGTCTCCTAAACTGTTCTGAACTTCATTCTGAGTGCAGTGGAGTTCCACCGGCCGAATCAAAAGGCCACCGGCCATGGGAATGAGGTTATCGGCTAACGATTTTGCTCTCGGCCAAAATTCTTTGCCGGTCGGCACTCATCATTGCCGGCCGGCCAAATCTTCCTGTTGAAACCTGCAGTGGACAGCAGCAGAGGGCAAGCAGTGTATGGCATGGAATTTTTGAGCAAATGTGAGCATGGGCACACTCCCTATCATGCAAGGGACTCAAGGGAGCATGACCCTCGACCCTCGGGCCATCAATTGTGCACTTTTGATGCATGATGGCCTAAGAGGCCAAGTTAGCAACTTTGATGTAAATGCATGCAAAAAAAAAAAAAAATGAATGCCAACACACTATCATGTTGAGGTTAAGGGGATTGACGACCGAGGGTTGAGACATGTTACATCACTTGGGGTATGAACACTCCTCAATCCTCATACTTGGCTTGACACCCCAAACCAAGCCAAATGTAATGCATGGATGCAATATACAATGCAAAGTGATGCAACTAATGCAAGATAACATGAACATGCTAAGCTAATGCAACATGACACTATCTAATCCTGCATGCTAGACTAATGCAATATGGACATATCAAGCATATAACAAGACTATGTAATGCCATCAACTAAACAACATGCAAACATGCGAAAATGATACAATGTAAGCATACAACCAATGCAATACAACATGCAAGCATGAAAAATATGCAAAGACGGCCTTATACTGAAATGAGAGGACCTCAGCCCACCCCCAAAATAGTGGCCTAAGAGGATACACAAGAGCACAAATGATACATGCAAGCATGCACACATCAAGGTCCATCACCTAAGCATAAAAGGGGACAACTCCAAGCATACTTAAAGGTGATATATATGGGCATTAAACCAATATGCTAAGCTCTGAAAATGAATAGAGAATGATGCCAAATCAAACAAAAACATGCAAGCAAGACATGCCACAATGACCAACACTTGAAGCCAATAAAGGGGGTCAAACCAAAGCTATGTCAACCAAACCTTAAAGGACCAAAATGACCTAAAACAGTCCCAAGGGACCCCAAAACAAGACTAAAGCATACACAGATCATGATCAAAACATGCCAAGGAATGAGTCCAAAACATGGGCATTCAAGGCCAAAAATGGGAGCATTGCTCAACACCTCCCCCAAGCAAAC
Source organism: Camellia sinensis (assembly GCF_004153795.1). NCBI lineage: Eukaryota > Viridiplantae > Streptophyta > Magnoliopsida > Ericales > Theaceae > Camellia > Camellia sinensis. The sequence goes on along the minus strand of NW_021026823.1, from coordinate 15,436 downwards.
GCGACATGAATTTTTCAATACAAAACAGAGTTTTAGCATGCAAAAAGGGCCCTCAAAACCCACTGATATGGCAGCCTAATGTCTAAACACATAGGCATGCACAATGACCATTTTCCAAGGCACAAAAGAACAACCTTTCAAGGTAAGAAAGTGATGATGAATGTGGGCATACAAGCATGGATTAGGGACTGAAATGGCATATGAAATGACTCCAAATTATTGAAACAACCCAACTAAAGCATGCTAGTGACTCACACACCCAAGGCTCACAAGCCAAAATACAAAAGGGCTATACCAAACATGGAAAATACGACCAAACCAGCACCTAACAGACCTCAATCATGATAAATCATGACCAAAAGCTTCACAAAGCTAGGCAAGAATATGCAAGCACGATGGTCTAATGGCTAGATGCATTTCTAGGCAAAATGGGGGAATACAAAGCAAGTGTATTAAGCATGTAAGGGACCACAAATCCGACCAAAAACAGAGGTAAGATATGCCCAAATAACACCCAAAAATCTCTGAAATAGGGCCAAATACAACCAAGCATACATGCTACCCTTCTGAGCCAAAACATGAGCAAAATGAGATACCAAGGGAGAGGGGTGTCCCTCCCCTATGCAAGACCTCAGAACCCCTTCCTCACCACTGAAAATCCACTAGATTTCAGTGGTGAGAAGGCCAAGACTCAAGAGTAACCAAAGCTTAAGAAAGAAAGCACTAAAAGGGCCAAACAAGGCCTAAGAGGGGGAGGTCGACCCCGAACCACAAAAGGACCTTAATGAAAGATCTCAATCATGAAAATACAAGAATTTTTTATGTTATACACAAAGCTTAAATCAGCATGCAAGGCAGGTCAAAAACTAATGCAAGATTGGGAAAAATAAAGCAAAAGTCTTACCCTTGAAGAACACTTCAAGAACAGCTGGTCCAGCCACTCTCTTTGACCAAAATCAGTCCAAAACTTCAAAAACAAACCCTCAAAGCCCCTCAAGGTCAAAGCAAGGTGTAATGGTGTGTGTCTTAGTGCAAAACTAAGGTCAAAACACACTTTCTAGGCCTCCAAACACACACTAAGGATGAGAGAGAGGGAAATATATAGAGAGAGAGTATATGACAAATGAATATATGTATAATCTCTGGTTTTTTGTTCAAAATCTCTAACCCTCTACAATGGAAGAAGAGAGGTGCTTATATAGGCAAAAAAAAAAAATGGTTCTAAGCTTCTCAAAGAAGCTAAGTAAAATGGGGCAAAGGGGGGCAAGGAGGTCAAGGCTTCTTGAGGAAGCTAAGACAGCTGGCGAAGCTTCTTGAGGAAGCTTTGACAAAGGGTCAAGCTTCCTCAAGAAGCTTTGACCAAAAGGGGGCAAAAGGGGCAAAACAGCCACATGTTAACCCCGGGGTAGGTTTGGTGTATTCCAGCCGGCATGCACCATGCCTGAAGAAGGCAAAAAGGTGTTACCGGCCAAAAAAGGAGGTCGCCGGCCAAACAGATAGCCGGCCGGCCATATGGAGTGCCGATCGGCTATTGGTATTAAGAAACCATGGCCGGTGTCAGCAATTAATGGCCGGTGATGCAAAGGGAAGGACGATGGGGTGTGGGGATGGTCAACAAGCCATTCCCTACCCCTCAAAGCAAAAACACAAGTATTTGGTGCGAAACCAAATGCAAGACGAACAAGTTGAGAGATCCTGAGGCAAGGCGCGCAACCAAGGCCTCCGGGAACTCAAAACGAACACGAATATGGATGATCACCGAGTGTCCCCACCGATGACGTCCAAGTCTTGAGGACGGTCAAAAATGGGGTGTCTACAGAACGTTTCTGGTACGATGGCCCTTCTCTTGGTTTCCCCCTTGATTTGAACTGCTCTTATTCTGAGTGGCGAAAGTGTCATCCACAGTTTTTGCCACAATTGCGTGCATTTGCTGTTTGTTCAGTTCTTCGGCTTTCAAAGCCTCAACGGCCCACCGAAGGTGTTCATGGGAACCAATGTCCGCCCTAACCTTGTTCTTACCACTGGCCTCCACTTTGCCAGGAGATTGGCCTTCTTCCAATGCAGCTAGTTCCAAGATTGGGGAGCCTTTTGGTGTGAAATCCCTTGTAGGTGATGTGGTTGATGACGGAGCCAAAACTTCCAAGGCTAAGTTTGCCACTGTTCTCTAAAGATCTTCAATCATTCTCATCAGCTCAAAAGTAGTGGGCTGATGGGTTTGAGATGATTGGGGTTCCGAGACTGGATGCATGGTAAGTGCCCCAGATGGGTGTTGTATTTCAGCGTCGGTCTCACCCTGCATGGTGATTCCCTGTTTTAACGTTGCTATCACGGCAACAACTTCTTCCTGACTCTGTGCCAGCATGGCCTGCTGAGTTTGAACGAAGGTGATGCGACTGGTGACTGTCGGATCAGATGAACCGGTGAGTCCTGATTAGCCTTTCTTTTCCTTGCCTTAGCGAAGGAACACTGGTTGCTCTGAACTGAATCTCTGACCTGACAAAGTCTATCTGCACAAGTCGAATGTACCTGGGGGATATTGGAGCCTTTTGAAGCTATGGTTCGAAGACTACCTAGCAAAAGAGAAAACAGGTAGCATCTCAGCCTAATTTCACCAGAACAGATTTGAGCATAGCTGAATGACTGTACTCTTTACTGAATTCTGCCCCAAATTCTGCCTATAAACTGATACCCACAGGTAAAACTGATCCCATCAAAACACTGATTCCCTCAGGCCTGATACCCAAACTTGTAAACTGATACATGTATTCCTGTAGAGGCACACTCTAAAAGCACGTAACAAGCAAATGAGAGCCAAAATACCCCTATGGAGGGGTAGGGTTTTCCTGTCCTATATTTTCAGGAGCTAGGGTTTCACTACGCATGCAATGGTTTCAAACAGCCTACAATCGGATAAGCAACATGTCCTAGTTTGGAATAGTCACTATGGATTCCGATATGCACTAGGTCGAATGGTCAAAAAAGGTGCCCCGGTAACAACCGGGGTTTGTGTTCGCATCGTGGCAGAGCCCGTAACTGATCCGCCTTATGGCACGCAGCCTCTGGCAAACCGCTCAGGAATAGCAAATGGCAAACACGGTGTCCTAGGTGCACCAATGCAAATGCAAATGCAAAGAAGCACATAAGTTGGACAAAGCAACATATCATGATGTTCGAGTCAAGTTCTCTAAATCCCCAGCAGAGTCGCCAGAAACTGTAGACCGCCCAAAAAACTCCACCATTCAATTTAATGAACTTTACAAAACCTATATAGAAGTAAGCAATTGGACAACAACATATTTCAGATATTACTCACAGTGATCGGCTGGTTAATTTGCCCTAGAGCTTGACCCTACACATCACATAACACATATGGGTCATAACCGATTCAATCCGTTCTTTAATTCACATATTCCTCTTTAGGCTTCATTCTTATCTTCTTATCTCATTTACAATGTTTAACGCATGCCTAAGAGTACTTAGAAGTGGAAGGGAATGGAAACGAAACATAGAATGCACTTTCAAAATTTTCAAAAATAGGGTCCCTGCTCGAGCGTGGACTTCCCCGCTCGAACGGACCCAATAGGTCTGCAAAAGTTCTGGTTACATCAATTCTACGCTCGAGCGCGAACTCGGACGCTCGAGCGGACGCCATGTCTGCAAAATATGCTGGGAGCACGTATTCCACGCTCGAGCTGCGATTTCCCCGCTTGAGCGGACACCATGAATTCTGGGTTTTCCAGGAATGTTCTTGAGCTCAAATTCAACATTCCAACCAACATTTCTTGCATATAATGGCTCAAACTTCACATATACTTGTACTAACATGATCCAACACCCAATTCATTTCATTATGAAGCTCAATTTCACAAATCAATCACATGCATGTCCAAAATTACACCAAACTTATACCCAACATAACAAACTCATGCATTCAAAGCTTATACTCATGTGAATTGTACATGCATATGAGATATAACCCTCATTCTCAATTGAAATGATGAAGAGGTGGTTAAAAACACAAACTTCAGTCAAGGATTCAACATGGATCATGTATTTCAAGTTCAAACATGCAAATTCAAAGCAATTTCTCCCATGCATGTGCATATTGACTTCCAATTCAACAGAACCAACTTAGATGATACAAATGATGATCAAAAGCATGAACTTTAACCACAATTCTACGTGGATCATATTTTTCATGCTCAATTACACAACTCCATGGAAAATTCTTACATGCAAGTACATATAAGCTTTAAATTCTTCAATTATAACACAATTCTTATTCTTAATCACATACTCTCTTTGAATTCACAAAATTACAACTTTGACTTATGAATTTATGCCCAAATACTCACCTAGGATCTTCAAACTTCATAATTTCTTGTTAATCTTGAGTGTAGCTCCCCAATCCACAATCTTTGAATCAAAATGCACAATTCTCCCTCTTTCTCTCTCTAAAATCGACACACTCTCTCCCTAGAGAGCAAATTCAGATTTTGAGTTCACCAAATGAGGGTCTTAAGTGTAAATAGGCCCTTATATAGCCCCTCATAATCAAATTTGATTATGGCCAATTAATGGCACTTAATTAATCGTTCTGAATCTAATTATTTTGATCCAAATAAATTTTTAATTAAATTTCACCGTAGGCTCTAAAAATTACGCTAATCGCAATGGCGTAGTCAATTTTGGGTTTCGTGGCTGTTAAGGCCTTCAATTTAATTTCCAAAGCAGATAATCAAACAGATATTCCTATGGTGAACAGATAGAAATTCAAAATCACATATTTTCACATAATGGTACACATAAACATATCAAACACATAATCACACTCATAATAAGGACCAATTAGCATAGTATGGAACAGGGTTATCACATATATCATGGCAAAATGAGACCAAATACACACTAATATGGCAGCTTACAAGCTTAGGTAAAATGCTATACTCAATGGCTCATTCTCAAGGCATAAAGAACCAACCTTCCAAAGCATGGAAAAAGTGACAAATGCAAGTGTAAGGCAACATTACATGTACTGAAATCACATTTTAAATGATGTCAAATCATGAAAATAGTCCAAGTAATGCATACTAACCAAGCCAAAACAGTGTTATATCATGGCAAAATAAGGCTTAAGACAGAAATGGAGCCATAAAGATGTATAAAAACATGCCAACTTGGTGAGCCATCAACACAAGCACTCAAGAGAAGAGGAGGGGGGACAACCCCCTCCTATTTGAGGCCTCAAAACACCCTTTTTACCACTGAAAATCCACTAGATTTCAGTGGCTAAAAGGCCAAAAGGAGATGAACTCGAAGGCCTAGAGAAGTGGCTCAAAACAAGGCCAAACAAGGCGCTAAAGGGGGTAGACCACCCCTAACTCCAAAGATGCCTCAAACAAATAGGTTAAGCACTTCAAAACAAGACTTTTTTCAGTTAAAAACAAGGCCTAAAACAATATGCAAGGATGGCTAATATGGTATACAAACAAAGGCTTAAAAGGGGAATACACTCACCCTTGAAGCACAACTCTGAAACCAGCAGCTTCTAAGGCAAAAACCAACTTTTAGAGCTCAAATAACACTCCCAAGAACCTTAGCTCAAAGATGGTGGTGTATTGCTAGGTGTTGTAGTGCAAAAGTGAAGACAAAACATACTTTAAGGCACAAACTCACACAAATATAGAGAGAGAGGAAGAAATATAGAGAGAGATATGTTTTGTATCTCAGTTTTCAGAACCTCTGGAAAGGGAGAGAGGTCTCCCTTTTTATAGAAAAATAAGTTCCAAGCTTGTTTAGCAAGCTATAACTTGGTCCAAATCCATCTATACACGTGTATGGAGGATGCACCAAGTGACCAACAGCTGGCACCAGTTGGAAGAAAAATATCTGGAAAAGTAGAAAAAGGGGCCTTGGCCAAAAGATATGGCCGATCGTCCAAAAACAGTGTCGATCGGCAAAAAGGAGTGCCGATCGACCACCACTTATGGCCGATGACAAGAAAACAAGGCCGACAAGCACAAGGCTTGGCTGATGGGTTGTAGGGATGGCCAACAAGCCACCCTCTTCCCTCAAAAACAAAACCACAAGCTCTTGGTCCACAACCAAGCACAAAACAGACAAGTTGAGAGACTCCAAGGCAAGGCGCGGGGTTGAGACCTTCAAAAACTCAAAACAAACACGAGCATGGATGATCATCGAGTGTTTAAACAATGACGTCCAAGTCTTGAGGACGGTCAAAAATGGGGTGTCTACATATATCTGGAATTGATCCTGAGATTGTATAGCACAGGATCGCTTATGATTTGAAATTCCAACCAATCAAGCAGAAACTCTACAGAGTTCGGCCAAACTGGGCGCTAAAAACTAAGAAGGAGGTCACCAAGCAAATCAATGTTGGGTTTTTGATTGTGTTAGAATATCTGACATGGTTGGCAAACTTTGCACTGGTTCCGAAGAAGGGTGGCAAGATTAAAGGTTGTGTTGACTTCAGGGACTTGAACAAGGCCAGCCTTAAAGATGATTTCCTACTTCCACACATTGATGAGTTGGTGGACGTCACTATAGGTCATTGTGGAGAAGTGGTTTCGAAATACTCTTCAAATCCTGGGAGACACTAGTGATCCTTAGCTAGGTCACCTGAAAAGATACAAACACTCCGGTCGGGGGTGCCGGAATTAGCACTCCGACGGACAAGTCAGTTCAGACACTCAGGATAGCTTGTTTACTAAGTTAAATGAAGTGATTCTTACATACCTTTCTCAATCCATTGTTCCTGTATTTATACCTGTTCCTTTTGATCCTCAGGGCCAGGGCCTACTTTTTAATCATTGTCCTTTCTCTTATTTGGCTCTAAGGATCTACACTTATTCAGCACATATATTATATTCGGCTTCCCATTCTCGTAGGATATAGCCGATTAATATCAATCTTCTAAGGTACGCACCTTCTGATTTTGCCATTATTCGGCTCCCACAATTGCCCCCCGAACTTCCCATTGAGGGTAGTTAATCGGTGTGTTTGGTCTTGAATTGGAAAAGTCAAAATAGGTCAGGCGGCTTCGCGTACCCCAATACAGATGTCTGAATGCGCACACCTTTTCGGTCATCATTTCACTTTCCCGCCTTATTTGTGCGTCTCACATTTATTGCGATTTGAAATTTCATTCCTTTCGAGTGCACGTTTTGTCGAGTATTCGAGACTCTTGGACCGCCAGCGGGTATCTCTTCTCTGACTCGCATTTTCTGTAACTCTTCTCCGTCTACCCTCGTCCCCCTTGCTCCTCATAAGTCTTCTTCTCTTTTCTTTGCAATCCTACTTTCTGTTTGTTATTTTAATTTTGGCGAACCCTTGATTCCCCGCGAAAATGGCTAAACACTTGAAAGACCTCCTTTCTGAGGGTCGTGTTTCCGGATTCCGGCGACACTTTTCCATCCCCAACGATGTTCATCTGTCTCTAGTGATGGACAATACTTTGGATATGAAGAGAGAGGATCGAAATTCAATCGTCTTTCCTCTCCTATCCATTGCAGAGGGCGGGGTCCGTTTTCCCCTACATCCATTCCATAGGGCCGTCCTCCGCCATTGGGGTCTGATTCCTTCTCAGCCCAACGTGAACTTCTTTCAAATCGTAATGGGGATCGTAGAGTTGAACCGGTGCCTCCGGATCAATCTTGGCATTCCGGCCATTCGGCACTGCTATCCTTTAGCCAAATCTTCCGGTCGTCTTGGGCGGTACTTTCTTAGGGCCAAGGATACTGACCATCATTTGGTAACCATGTTTGCCAGTTATGGTAAGTGTGTGGACGACGAAATGGTCAATGTCCGAGAGAACTGGGAATTTGGCAAAGGCGAGGGTCGCCTAGACCCTATTCCCAGACGGAGGGATGAACCAGGTTGTCGTGTGTCTCCTTACATTTATTCAACTTTTCTTTCACTCGGCCTTCTCTCCATGTTTAACCCTTTGTCTTTGCAGGCAGTAAATTGAAGAAGATTCTGGTTTCTACTGACAACGCAGTCCTTGCACAGATTGCGACTGCACTCAGATACTTTGGCCGTCCAAACGTATAGAACCAAGGGAGAGCGGCCCACATACTTCTTCGATACGAGCCTACTTATACTACTTTTTCGGCCACTGACAACATTCTGATTCCAACCGGCGATCAACACCTTGCAGCTCTTATCTTCCCTAGCTTTAGGAGACTTAGGCAAGTTAGTCTCGAAGCTTCTGATTCGGGGCAAGACGTGGAGCCGGTGGTAGAGGTAGACGCCGAACCAGCCAGAGAGTTCACTGAGGAGGCCGAAGGGGTTGACGAGGCCCTAAACTCGGCATTTGAGGCAGCCAGACTTAGTCAGCCTACCTCGCCGTCCACTTCGGGCCGGGCGGATTTTTCTTCTGGAGATATTTTTGGAAGTTTGGGAGACCTACCCGGCGATTTTTTTGAAGGTATGGCTGGGGAAAACCTCACGCAGATGGCTCGAAGGAAAAATGCTGAGCTAATGGCTGCCTTAAAAAAGGCCGAGGCCGCCCGTTCTGGACCTGCCTTGATTGAGTCTTTCGAACCCGTTATTAAAGAGCCAGCTTAGATTGTTACGGTCGAAACGGTGAAAGAGGTTGAACAACCAGTCATTGAAGAACGGTTGATTCTGGAAGAGAGGGGCAAGAAGCATAACGCCGAGGGATGGGCCGGTTTGGAAGACAGTCCTACTGACAAAAGGCCTCGCTTAGAAGAGTCAGATGTGGTTGTTCCTTTCATTGTTCAGCCAAAGATCAGAGACACGCCAATTTCCTCTGACGCATCCATCATTACCGACCCAGCGGTAGCTTTGAGCCTGGCGGCTTCAATCTCCCTACCAGCTGATAAGGCATCCTTTTATGTCGTGCCGGATTTGGTGGTCGTAGCCCTATCTGCGCAATCGGCCCTTTTGGTAAGTGAACTTGACTTGTTTTGATTTTGGTTGCCTATGGCATCTAACGATCCCAACTCGTTTTGCAGACGGTCAGCAAGTTCGCCGACTTGGGCCATCGCCTACGTGATGCCCTTGAGAGGATTGACCATTTGCAGTTAGAAGTGGGCAATCAAAAGAGCAGGGCCGAGTTTGAGATTATGAGAGCCGCAATGGAGACTGCGCGAGCGAAAGCTGAAGTAGAAAGGGCTCAGACTACCGATCATCTCCGTTCTGATGTCGAAGATAGGGCGAACACGAACAAAGAATCGCTTAGGCTAGCCGAGAAGGCACTTAACAAGGTGGAGACTGAGTTAGCAGAGTTGAAGGCAGCTAAGGAAAAGGCAGAATCTGAGGCTTCTGCCGCATTCCAAGCAGGAAAAGGCGCCGCCTTCGAGGAATACATAGATGAAGTCCCCAAGTTTGAGAATCGGGGATTCAAACATGGGTGGCTTAAGGCCCTTGATGCCGCTGGCATTACATTAGCCTTGCCAATTCCTTATGAGCAGGTGGACGTTGAGCCACTTGAGTCTGACCCCAAGGATTGATCTTGGAGTCATTCGAATTTTATGAAATGATTTCCCTTTTGATGTATGTTTTTGTTTTTAGGACTTTTGTTGGTTCCGAGTAGTTTTCATGTATAAATTGGTTACTGTCTGTGCTCAATTTATTAATGAAAATTACCTTGTCATTTCACTACTACTTATGCCCAGTTTGTGATGTTATGTTGGTGAAGAATTTTTGCCTTTCACTACTTTAGAAAAAATGATTACTTTGTTGAGCTTTCTACGATTGAATATCTTGGCAATATTGACTTATCATTCGTATGCCGAATAGTTCGTGGGTGTTACGCTAGTGAACCAATTCATGGGCCGGCTGGAGCACTTAATCCGAATAGATTGATTAATTTGCCCTTGCCCCAGGCGGTGCATGATCATTCGGGCGCCGGATGAGATGAACTCAGGAGTTTTGAAGTCGATTCATGGGTCAGCTGGATCAATTAAGCCGAATATATTCGATCACTTAAGCCGAATATATTGATAAATCTATCTGCCCTTGCCCCAAGCGGTGCATGATCACTCGTGTTTTGAAGCCGATTTATGGACCGGCTGGAGCACTTGAGCGGAATATATTTGATCACTTAAGCCAAATATATTGATAAATCTATCTGCCCTTGCCCCAGGCGGTGCATGATCACTCAGGAGTTTTGAAGTCGATTCATGGGCCGGCTGGAGCGCTTGAGCCGAATATATTAATAAATCTATCTGCCCTTGCCCCAGGCGGTGCATGATCATTCGGGCGCCGGATAAGACAAACTCAAGAGTTTTAAAGTCAATTCATGGGCCGGTCGGATCACTTAAGCCGAATATATTCGATCACTTAAGCCGAATATATTGATAAATCTATCTGCCTTTGCCCCAGGCGGTGCATGATCACTCAGGAGTTTTAAAGTCGATTCATGGGCCGGCTGGAGCGCTTGAGCCGAATATATTTGATAAATCTATCTGCCCTTGCCCCAGGCAGGTCGATCCAGCCGGCACTGAGTGATTGAGGTTTTCACAATTAATGAGATTCCCTCGAGGATGCTGCCTCTGTAAAGGATAAATGATTAAAGGTACAACTTTTATGAGCACAGTTAGCAACTGACTCCAGCTTTTGAAGGTATTGTGTGAATGTCGAACAGACTCTTCTTTAATAGCAGAGGGGAAGCGAGGACGCTAGCTGAGCTGGGTGGAGACATGAATCGAAGTGGTGACCCTTCGCGCACAGGGAGTAGGAGTTCCAGGGATCGAGAGAGGCATCTGTCTCCTCGACATCGAAGCAGGTCGCCCAGGCGGGACAAGCAGTCGCAGGGCAGATCTCCTCAGCCTCGAGTCGAGAGGGGATCTGACACGAATCCATGCCCATTAAGCTTTGCGGTATTTGTGGGGAATAGACCCATGACAGAGGCAGACTCGATCGTTCGAGACCCAAATGTAGCGGTCGAGTTTGCTCGATAAATTTTTCCTCCTGAGGTTCAGCAATTGATGGTAGGTCGATAGGACTACGAAGTATTTCGTGAAGGCATTCACGGGGCGGTGAAGGGGCTTTACACTACCTATGAAATCGGCATGCGGTTGCACGCTGCCCGCCGAGAAATGGAGAAGAAGGAGGAACGTATTCGAAGTTTGGAGGCTCGCGCGGAGGCGGCTGAGCGCAAGTTAAGGACGACCAAGGCGACTCAGGCACAACCCGCCGGGCAGGGAAACCCAATCGTGGAAGAAAGGGTTACCAGTCGGCTCATCAATACCACGCTCGCCGATCGTGAGACGGCGAGTATGTTCGCAATGGAGACTGCGAAGGGGAGGGCCTATGAAAAAGGTTTTCATGAAGGCCGAAAAGTTGGAATCAAAAAGACCAAGGAGAAACTTTCCGAAGAAGTTTGCCGATGTGAAAATCGTGGATTTAGGAACGGTTGGATCAAGGCATCTCAAGCCGCGGAAGCTCTTCGAGCGTCGGGCATTGATTCGGCATCGCCACTCTACCACAGTAAACATTTTTTGTTTTCCACTTTTGAAGTCGAGAAGAGTGAGGATGAGGGTGACGCCGTATAAATATACCTATTGTAAGGTTGAAACGCAGATCACGTTCAAAGCTATGAAATTTATTGTTTGTTTGATTGAATAAAAATGTTCTATTATAAATATTTCGTTGCAGTTCGTATTCAGCATGTACGTGTTTTGTTTTATTGTATACATGTTTCAATGAATGTATAAACGTTGATCGGTCCGAGTATCTGCTAAGTGTCCAGTGATACGCCGGTTTATAGGCAGGGTCGACCCATACGTGATAGCCGTTTATTCCTGAATTAGGCCATTGTAACTTGAGGAAGCCGAAAACCAGTGAGTAGAGTGGCTGCGACAAATTTGACTCGGCTCGGGGCCTAGATTTTTGGCCAGTGCATATGCTTCAAAAAGTCGTTTGGATAACTGGGCCGTGGCGTATTTCAACCGACGTTTGTCTCATGGAGTTTAGCGTTAATGAAATTGCCTTGGGATTGGGGCCTCGAGATCGCTGCTAGTATTGAAAATAAAAGAAGTGGGCGCTTTGCGCAGATAAACAATCACTTATTATGTGAGGTGAGATAAGTGGGGATGTTAGTTAGAGAGGCTCGGAGTTCAGCCGAGCTTGGTGTTGTAATGGAGCGCGGCAGAGGACCCATCCGTATGGGAGGTAGGGCAACGTCCAAAAGTTGGCATGAGTCTTCAAGTCGTCGAAGCAAATCACCCCGAAAGGAAAGGTAACGACCGTTGGGTTTATCCTTCCTTGTCCTAGATCTTTGCCTTGACATTGTCAATGGTATCAGGGGAAGCTTGGCAATATGCAAGTCATGAGCTTGGGCACAGTTGGCTCAAGGCATTGCAAACCGTGGAGGACTTCCGGGTGACAGGAGTTGATTCGACGCTGCCGCTTTACCAATGCGTCTTTTCCCCTTTTTAGCTTTTGAGGTTGAAAATGGGTATTGTAATGCTCAAATGCGGGTTGCGTTTATGCAGCAACTGTTTGATAAAAAAAAAAGTTTTATTTTAAACATTTCCGTCTTATTCTGAATTTTTTATATGCTTAGTTAAGCACCTTATTTTGGATGTTGGCATGTTTTGTTTTGTTTTGTTTTGTTCGTGCTGAAGGGTACTCCGAATATGGAGGTATGATCTGCCCTAAGGTGTCATGCACCAAAGGGGGCTCTGAATCCGGAGACCTAATGTGGCCAATCGTGATATGCACGAAGGGTGCTCCGAATCCGGAGACTTAATCGGCCCTAAGGTGTCATGCACCAAAGGGGGCTCCGAATCCGGAGTCTTAATCGGCACTAAAGTGTCATGCACCAAAGGGGGCTCCGCATCTGGAGACTTAATGTGGCCAATCGTGATATCCACGAAGGGCGCTCCGAATCCGGAGACTTAATCAGCCCTAAGGTGTCATGCACCAAAGGAGGCTCTAAATCGGGAGACTTAATCGGCCCTAAGGTGTCATGCACCAAAGGGTGCTCCGAATTCGGAGTCTTAATTGGCCCTAAGGTGTCATGCACCAAAGGGGGCTCCGAATCCGGAGACTTAATGTGGCCAATCGTGATATCCACGAAGGGTGCTCTGAATCCGGAGTCTTAATCGGCCCTAAGGTGTCATGCACCAAAGGGGGGCTTTGAATCGTCGACATAACGAGCACTACAATGGGGTTTGAGAAATGAATTGAGCGACGAAGAAAAATGGTTTGCATTGCAAAAGTGATATATATACAAGTATCAAAGCCCATAGGTCGGGTCAGTGATAGGGATTTCATAAAATCTTTGTTTGTGCCGATTGCGGGGAGCCACGGATTTCTTCAATGCCATGGGCTGTCGGGAAGCGCACAAGCTGATGATAAGTGCTTTGAACGGCCTTCATAATATGTAACCAGGTTCGCCCCATGATGACATTATACGGCGAAAGGAGCTTTACGACCAGGAATTCTACTTCGACCGTTCTGGAGCCCACTCGAACAGGTAGTATGATCTTCCCTGACGGGTACTCAGGATTCGTATTAAAGCCGAACAATGGGTGAGGCGCCAGAGACAGATCTGACTCGTTGAAGCCGAGTTTGATGAAGGTTTTGTAATACATAACCTTTGAAGTGCTCCTTGGGTCTATGAGAATGCGTTCAATGGTGAACCAATTTACGCATAATTTGATGACCAACGGATCGATGTGGGAGGCTGTTGTGCCGCTAAGATCGGAATCATTGAAAGTAATTGTCGGAGCTTCTCTGGGCCATTCAGTCGGAATACGTTGCTTTTGGGGGATTGGATGCGATTGAATTGTGTGCACGGTTGGGGATGTAGGCAGGCTGTAGATTATATGGATCACGCTAAGTGGAGGTCAGTCCTGCCTCAAGGCTAATGCCTTGATTGGCTTTCCCTTTCTCACGTACTGTCGCAGTCGGCCGTCTTGCACCAGTTCTTCCAGGTGATCCTTTAATGCGTAACAACTCTCGGTTTCGTGGCCGTGATCTTTGTGATACTCACACCGCCTATCCCTTCTTCGCGTGTCGGGTGGCCCCACCATCTTTGACGACCATTTAAAGAATAGAAGGTGTTAGACTTTGGTCATTATTGCAGTGATTGGTTCTGATAACCCTGAGTACTTCTTGTCGGCACGCCTCGAACGCCTACTGTCGACTTGCAGTTGTTCATTCGTCCGGTGGGAGCATTGATCGCTTGATCGGTGAGAGTCCCACCTTTTGTCTCGTTTAGCGCGTTGCCGTGGCTCAGCGCTCAGAGGTGGCACAGAACTTATTGGTTGAGCAATTTCAAGGGGGGCCGTTTTGTTGGACATTTGTCTGGCTTTTATTCTCAAGGCATCATCTTCCACTTTGCAATACTCTTCAACTTTCTTTATCAATGCCCAGATTGTTTTGGGTGGTCTTCTGGTCAGGGAACTGCGAAGAGCACTGTCAGGATGTAGTCCCATTTTGAAGACGGTGATGGCCATGGTGTCATTGGAAGCGTCGTCGACGAGGTTGAAGCACTCCCAACAGCGCACCGAATACACTCTGAGCGTTTCTCCTGACAGGATCTGCATAGCCCAGAGAGAGTCGGCCTGTTTCGGCTGTACCTCATTGGTGATAAACCTGGCCCTGAAGGATTTCTGTAATTGGTGGAAGCTTTTAATCGAAGCTGGCTCCAACTTGTAATACCACCTGACGGCTAATAACCCCAGGCTGCTGGGGAATATTTGGCATGTAAGGGCTTCGTTGTCTGCATGTAATGTCATGCCCTGCTTGTAGTGACGGATATGATCAATGGGGTCTGATTTTCCGTCGTAAAGACTGAATGACGGAGCTTTGAACTTCTTGGGCAGGGCCGCCCTTGCAATCTGTCGGACAAAAGGATCGTGCTGGTCCTCTTCATCTAAACTACTTCTTCTGAGCTTGTTCCTTGTATGTAGACTCTTTTCGGAGGAACTAGAAGTTTCGGATCGTCCCTTATTGTTGAGCTCCGTGGGTAATAAGTTGGAGTCGCTATCGGTATCCTTTGGTCGGGCTCGAGGTCGTTGTCCACTTGCCCTCGGAGGTCGTTCGGGATCTTGGCACACGGCTTCTCTGGATTTTGCTACTTCGAGGGCCAAATCCTGACGGAGACGTTCATTTTAAGCGATCATGTTCTCCAGCCTTTGTTCATTCTGCTTTGCTTGTTCCATGATCGCTTGCATTGTCTTTTGTATTGAAGTCGTTGGTGAGTCGAAGTTCAAGGCGCGTCTTGCAGCGATGGTTTCTTTTCCGAGCATATTTGCTGGAGTGAGGTCATCTCTCTGTGCGGTCTCGTCAGTGGCTATCAGAGGATCTTCAGTCACACCTGCCATGGATGTATTTGAGTATTCCCACAGATGGCGCCAATTGTGGAGAAGTGGTTTGGAAATACTCTTCAGATCCTAGGAGATGCTAGTGATCCTCAGTAGTCCTGAAAAATAAACAT
>NW_021026822.1:420076-449219 GCF_004153795.1 Camellia sinensis | reverse complement strand
TGAAAATTACAACATCTACAAAATTGATCCCAAATAAAACATGCTACGGAATAAGAGCTAAAACCAAGCTAAAGAACTCAACAACTTGAAGTCACCCAAACAAACAACATATCCAATCTCCACAACACCCAAACTTTGTACATTTTTAAGTTATTAACTTTTTTAAATATCCAACCAATTTATATGCACAATACCACCATCAATTAAATCACAAAAGTCAAAAATCAACATTTTCATAAACTCAACAACTTAGGTAAAACTACTTCAATCATTATTAAAATTCCTCCAAAATCATTTATAGAACATAGAGATACCCAATCCACCATTTATCAAATCAATTTCAACATATAAATTTCCTAACACCAAAATCCCTAATTTTCAACACCTTCAAACCTAGATTAACCCAAATCTCAATCTCCAATACAACCATCAATCGGATCATTTTTCTACATGTAAAACATTCATAGCAGCTAATCTAGAGTATAAAACTCAACAATCAAACCCAAATCATAATAAATCTAAAATAAAAAAAATTAATCCTCTCTAACCCAAAATATGTAAAACCTTAAACTAAACTCTTTAGGGAAAGATTCTTACAATTAAAAGCCTCTAATCCATCAAGAAAAAAAAACCCCAAGCTTTGATTATTCAAAAGATTAAGAAAAATCTAGAGTTGGTATTTCTATTGTGCTATTTTCGGACAGAGTGAAGAAGTGGCCGACCGGACCCTTTTTCCAGCAAGATAAGATGGCCAGCAGTGGTGAAGATGGTGGGTTAAGATGGTGGTGCAAGGGTGGAGCAAAGGTGGGGTGTTTGGCCACCAAGAAAGTAAAGGAAAATGAGAGAGAATGTAGAGAGAATGTAGAGAGAGAAGAATGAAGACACTGAAGTAAAAAAAAAATCTGCACTTTTTTTTTTTTTTTTGTTGAAATGGGTTATTTGGTCACACCTACTATCAAGTTTGGAGTTGGTTTTAATATCCTAAGTGGAGTTTAACTTAGGAGTGTGTTTTGGCTCCAGATAAGGGTTTCCATCTTCATGGAGCTCCCTTGCGACAGGTATGTAGTATGGTTGATCCTCTCCGACCAACTCCTTCTTTTCTAACACTAACCTCCAAAATCGACGGACCAGGATCAATATCACTAGTTCCATCACCACCTTTGCGTACATCAATTCACAACTCAGACAACCTCTCCGTTCATGAATAACTGAACCACTTTCCCCAAAACCTCCTAACAACAAATCTCTTCGCCTCTTCGGTAAACCCACAAACATAGTCCATGTCAAAATCAGAATAGCCTTGGTTGGAGCATAATGCCAAACATCCACATTATCATTAGTATATTTTTTAGATAACACAACAATAAATGGGGCCTTCATCTACGTATCTTCTAGCATGTCACTTGTAGAATACTTAAAATACCCCAGCTGTACGCAAGGGGAGTCCAATACTGGCTGCTCATTACTCCTTCCATTTTTTATAAAACACTCCAAATCTTTTATCATACAAATTCTGAGATTTTCTTACCTTTGCTAACCCTTATGTTCAGCACCTTAGTTTTGATATTTTTTTCCTCTACTCTTCGTACCCACGAACAAACTTCGCCGGAGCTGATCGTCGCCTCTCTTCCCACTGTCTTATTTGCCACGTCAAAAAATGATCTACACAGTTTGAGTGAATTACCCATAATTCTCAGGATACTCTTCTAAGGAGTACAACATTGTGTACCAAAACAATCAACAAAAAAAAGAACAAAAATGAGGGACGAAACAAGGTACCAGAAAACAACTTCGCCATAATAGCTACCCACTGCAAATGCATATTCCTCTATACCATCAAATGTGTTATGGTACCATTAAATAGCAAAACTGCCCCGTGATTAAATATGAAGATTCCCCATTCAAAATAATTCAAACACATTTATTTTTCCCGCCTTTGCTTTATGTTTATCATTTTGCAAGAATATTTACTTTACAACCAAGCAAACCACCAGAAAAGTGACACGTGTATAACACTATCTGGCAAAGGAATCAAAAGTACTCACACCACTCACCACATGGGCCCGGGTGTGACATCCTTTCCCTATCCATATATGTGTCCATAAGTACAACAATTGGACGACCTAGATCAGTGCCGGGGAGAGGCACTGGTAATATTAATATAGCGCCCCCCAGTCACACACTCACACCGGGTTTTTTTTTAACTAATAGGGAGGCCTTGTACGGTTTGTGAGTTCACTGTTTACCACTACAAAATGCCTTGCCAAGCCTCATTCTGTTTCTATGCCAAGAATGTTTTTTCTCACCTACCCACAATGCCCATGCCCAAAAGAACAACTCTTGAAACTCCTCTAATCCCTTCTCGAACTAGCCTGTCAGCCATACTACTTGCAGAAGCAGAAATTGAGGAACAATTCTTTGCTCTCTACAAAAAAAGATGTCCATTGATTACGTCACAAAATACCCCAAATTAAAAATATTTTCGAGGGATCATTACAAAGAGAGAGGCCCCCATATACTGGCCCCTTTAATTCATTTCCATTCTTAAATGAAGAAGTAAAAATATGGGCAGAAAATAATATTTTGTTTATATGTTGAAATTTTGTACAATACGAATTATATCAAAATTGTTGTCTTTCCGTTTGGAGGGAAGATGACTGGATTATATTTGGGATACACCAAAATAATATCAACAATTTATATACTGACGAAGAACTCTCCTCCTTCTCTGATAACAAGAACCTAAATAGCGGCCCATCTACCCAATCTCCCTCTACCTCAAACGACCCTCAAGTACAGGAAAAACTGCCTGGGCTAGAAGTCTCAGATGACACAATTACTTCTCCGACAAAATAAGCTTCAAGGACTACGATCAAGACACCGTCTACAACGTCGTGTTGGGAATATTATATTCGCACTTGTCACAAAAGTCATATCCACAATTCCATGCCAAAAGCCATCTTCACAAATAAAATTAATCATTAGTATTAACTAAATATTGGCATATTTAAAATTATAAAACAAAAAACATATATCTTTCTCAAATATTAGGTGATTATAGCCCCTAACAGAATAAAGTAAATACCATGTTGTCAAAATCCACACCTAGATTACTAGAGCATCTTACATGAACAAATATGGTCTAAAAATTTGCCCCGATAGGCTTCTTATAGTACAAAGCAATTCCCTCTATTTGTGGCAAAGAATGTTTTAGCTAATGTAGCATAGCATGTGAATGTGTATCCCTTAAAAAATAAACAACTTTCTAGCTGCAAATCATAAGTTGATATAAAACATGCACATCGTTAATACAACATTGTTCTATACACAAGATAGTAACAAAAGAAAGACTTGACTTATCGAATGTACTTTCATGGGGGTGACTAAAAGCACCAACTCTTACGCTAAAAGACTAAGGCCCCATTTGATAACACAATTAAGCACTTAAGACTGAAACACATTCAGCGAATTCACAATTAAGTGCGTTTAATAACATATAATTGTGTACCACTTAAAATCTGAGGATTGACTGAAATAGGTCTAAGTCAGAAAGATCGACTGATCACTAAATGTATTCAACATTTAGTGAAAGATTTTCATTTTCATTCTCAACTAATAACACATTTAAATATTTCAGCACTAGATATTCGGTAGTAAACTTTTTAGTATATAAATTTCAGTTTTATTAAAAAGACTCAGCAAAGACTTCAGAAACAATTTGGCAATCTTGGCCTGAGTAATTGAATTAATTCATTTCACTAATCTGTTAGTCATATCCTAAAAAGAGAGCCTTACATATTTTGATAAGTGATTAACATGAAAAAATAAACTTGAAAGTTAGTTGAACATAAACCAGTTAAAGCAGAGGAAAAACAAACAGTAACCACCCAAACAAAGGCCTATATTGCAAATACAACAAATAAATAGAGGCAATAATATAAAAGCTCAATTCACTCCTCAATGCAACTATGGCAGTTTGACGTTCAGCAGGGTCAATTATGAGAAGTGTCTCAATTTACAGCAGTGATGACGGTGGAAAATCTTTAAATGTGCTGCTATGCATCTTTTGTATGATTGTTGGAGCTAAATATGGTTGCATGTGGTATTTTTTAACTTTTTGTTTGCTGTCCATTACATCACAACATTGGTTGGGGGGCTGTTCACATTTTTGCCCCCGAACGCCTTTTTTTCACTAAGTTTAAGGTATTTTCGACGCTAACTCCTAATGTATGAGTCCTATTTACATATCGTCTATTCGTATAGGTCACATTTAGCACGAGGAAGCTGTTCGTTGCATCACGACATTGGTTAGAGAGGCTGTTTCGCATTTTCGCCCTCCAAACGCCTTTTTCAAGTAAGTTTAAGGCATTTTCGACTCTAACTCCCAACCTACGTGTCCTATTTACGTACCATCAGTTCCTATAGGTCATATTTGGCAAGGGGAAGCTGCCTGTTACGTCACATTATTGGTTGGGGGTTGTTTTCGCATGTTCGCCCCCCAAATGCCTTTTTCGAACAAAGTTTAAGCATTTTCGACTCTAACTCCAACCTATGAAGTCCTATTTTGTATTACCATTTATTTGTACAGGTCATATTTTTCACAGGGAAGCTACTCGTTGTATCACAAGATTGGTTGGGGGGCCTGTTTCACATTTTCGCCACTGAACGCCTTTTTTCGACTAAGTTAAGGCATTTTCGATTCTAACTCCCCCTATGTGTCTTATTTACGTACCCCAGTTCCTACATGTCATATTTGGCACGGGGAAGCACCATTACACACTACGTTGGTTGGGGGTTTGCTTCGTATTTTCGGCCCTGTTAACGCCCTTTTTAAACTTACATTTACTCATTTTTTACTTTAACTCCTACCTATTGTCCTTTTATGTACTATTTGTCTTTGTTGGATATATTAGAAAAAAGATAATATTGGTTTCGGTAAAGTATAAATGGTAGATGATATTTAAGTTGAGTACATAAATAATATCAATTAACTAGTTCATTGTTAAATCTAACATATGTACAAAATTCTTTTAAAAAGAGATAAAATTTTCTTACATAAATGTAAATGTACCGACCATCCTCAGATCCCAAGAGTTCTGCGAGTTTGGCGACCCTTAATATTCAGATGAATCCACCTTTTTTATTTGTTCTCATTCCGATCTTTCTGTTTCATCGCCCGCTGGTGCAACATCTCAATTATAACATCTTGTCACGCCTCCTCTTGCCTCTTTCAACATCTCATGTAATATTTCTTGTGCTCCTCTCACTCTCTTCATCCATTCTTCACCATCTTTTGTTGCTCCTCATGAAGTGCCTCCATGTTCAACTCTCATTGCCCTCCCAATTGTCCTTTATCACGTTGCGCTTCAATTTGGATTACAAAATCTATGATAGAGGGTTGTGGGGATCCCAAATCCAATCAAGTACTTTTCTTCTCGCCAATCACTTGGACTTGAAAGCTCCTCGTGTGTTAATGGCGTCACTAACTAGTGGCAGCCGCTTGTAGTTGACCATTCTTTTGCTGTCATTGCAAATAAAAGACAAAAATGCATTGTCATTATATATTTTTGGGTGCTAAGTAAATATTAATATAATTAATTCATTGTTTCTACTTACATGTAGCTCAACCCACTGGGATGATAAGTTCCAATTGAAAGCTTTCCCCTAATTTTAGATCTTATTTACTAATTGTTAGGATTGGAGGAAGGCGTCTCTACACCTCTTGGGGATTAACTCGTAGGGTTTCAAATTTATGCTTTTGCTATTTTGGAGTTGAGTATACTTACTATGGAAATTTACCTTATCTTTATCTTTAATACAATGTTTGAAAATATTTTTTGAATTGAAGGAAGCAACACATTTCATCATTATATATATATAAGAAGAAAATCTATAAATTTATTGAGGCCAAAGGTTGAGTTTAAATAAATATATGATTTCATTTGTATAATGAAGCATTAATTATTATGAGAATTTATTTAAGTTGAGTCCTTCAAATTTTATGATGATGATGATCAAATGACAATGAAACGTCATGTGAGAGTATTTATTTTTATTGATCATATAACCGAATATAGCCTTTGGGGCTACAAGGGTCGAAATGCTTGGGGGTCCTGGGGACCAAAGTGTTTTAAGGACCATAAGGGTCGTTGTATATAAGGGGTCCTGGGGACCGAAACATTAAATTGAGAATTGAAGTGCTACGATGACATGAGTTATGCTCCTATGGTTATGTTTTGGGTAACGGTATCGTCACCACCTAAGTCGTGAGGTAACACGACCCTAACGCTATGTAGTGGTTCGTATGATGGACATGAAATCTTAATGTATTGAAAAGTTGTATTTTTCTTTACTTTCGTTATTCAAATGTATTTTTCCTGCACTATGAGATTCTTTGGGAAAATCTTGATAACGGTTTATGCAATTTTTTTCAATTTGTATAAATTTCAGTCCAGTTAAGCTCTTATGTTTATTATCTTTATTTTGAACCCAATTGGAAGGAGCAAGTTTTATAAATCCATGGGATTGGTATACTCATTTGGCTCCAGCTCATTGTTTTTATTTTATTTTATTTATTTATTTATTTTCAGATTCCTAAACTTTTGTGTGGCTCGTCTCAACTTGGAAGATTAGAGTTTCTAGAGGATCAAATGTGGACATCTTGTAGTTGAGATTTTTGCTTAGGGTCACTCTAGGATGTACTTTTATACTTTGTTTTTATGAAGGGGTTGTAAATATTTTCTTTATGAAGTTAGATGTAATGATGGATTCATGAATAATACATTTTATCATTGGGGTAGTGGTGCATGGTAACTATCTTGGTGGCATGATGGTATTTTTGTGTTTGAATTGATCATCTCATATATGTTGGCCAATCGAAAGGTCTTATGCACTATTGGTGATGTGATATAATAATTATATTGGTGATTATTGTGTACAGGTGGTATAGTGTTGAAGTGTGCCCTCTTGGCGGGGTTTGCCTTGTCGAGATTGGGTCGTTACATTTTTAGTATTAGAACGTTAGATTGTGAATCTGTAGACTAGTTACCTTAGAATTAAAATTGAGAGGATATTGTCGTTAGTAATTTGATTATTGATGAAGTTTAATAGTGATCTAGTACTCTGAGATTTAATTGCCTTGTTATACAGGCACGTATGGCAAGGCGAAAAGTTCATAAGAGTCGCCCCCTTACAGATGTACTTGAGTCTGAGAGAGAGGCACATCTTAGTTCTGGAAATGAAGTTCCACCTCAAGTTTAGGAAGAAGAGATTGAACATGAATCGCATAATGTGCAAACTCAAGAGTCAAGTGCCAACCTAGAAGTGGGGCATTTAGATGTAGCTGTACCACCAACGGCTAACGCAGCTCCAGCGTTTTTAGACCCTGCTGTGCAATGTCTTTTAGAGCCAGTGGCTAGCCTAGCAGAGAGGCAAACTCATATCCTTGAACAACATAATGTGGCACAGGCCAGGTTAATGGTGCAACTTACATAGAACCGTCTCTCCGCAATTGAGAGGTTCAAGAAGTTAGGGGCTCCATGATTTTCTGGATCACCAAATCCTATGGAGCCAAAGGCTTGGTTACAAAGGGTAGAGAAGATATTTTCTGTGATGGAAGTATCAGACGAGTAGCGAGTTGTACTTGCTAGTTTTATGCTGGTGGAGGAGGCCAAATATTGTTGGGAGGCAACCCAACGCCTACTTACGGTAGGTGGCACCAGAGGATTGACCTGGAACCAATTCACTAAGGTTTTCAATGACAAGTACTTTCCAGCTACCTATTGGTATGAAAAAGAGAGAGGGTTCCTTCGGCTAGAGTAAGGGGATTTGACTGCAGCCTAGTATGAAGCTAAGTTCATTTCTTTATCTCGTTTTGCCTCTTCGTTTGTGGATGATGATGTGGTCAAATGTTGTCATTTTATAGATGGATTAGATTTGGACATCAAATCTCGTATCCGAGTATTGGAAATAACTAACAATCCAACCTTAGTTGATAAAGCCTTAACAGTTGAGAAATATCTCATAGAAATGAAGTTAGCAGAACAATAGAAGAAGCGCCACCTTAGTTCATTCCATCATGAGAACACATCTAATAGACCGTCCAAGAGAGGTGGTCATGGTTATGGTTCAGTCAAGAGCTCAAGTGCATATCCAAAACAATAGAGAGCATCCCACCCCAACCCAAAGCATTTCTAATCAGTGTCGTGGACAGTCTAGTGGGACACCATCTCAATTTACTAGAAGTGTTTGCATGCAATGTGGGCGAGCACATCCAGGCATATGTCATGCTGGTACCGACTTGTGTTTTCGTTGTGGCCAGAAGGGTCATTCGGTGAAAGACTGCACAGTTTGTAAGATGACTAATTTGGGAGATACATGGGCTTGCTTCAATTGTGGGCGGCCTAGACATTTGGATAGAGATTGCACTCGAACCACTTCATCTGCTAGTATTGGAGTTCGTAGTAATAAAATTTCAAGTGGAGGCCAAGGGGGAAGTCAGGTTGGGACTAGGTTTGGCAAGCAGAATAAAGGAGGTGTTCAATCCGATAGACAAACCTCATAGGGTAGAGTTTTTACTTTGACTCAGCGAGATGCTCAGGCTAATCCGGAGGTGGTGACAGGTATTATTTATGTGTTCGGTACGGGGGCACATGTACTTATTGATCTGGGTTCTACGCATTCTTTCGTATCCATCTCATTTTCTTTGCATGCTGATAAACCTATTCAACCTCCAGGCTATTGTTTATCCATTGCTACTCTTATTGGGGATTGTTATAATTGAGGAGGTATATCGAGGTTGTGTACTACAGTTGGGAGATAGAGAGACAGTAGCGGATTTATTGCCTTTAGAGATGCTTGATTTTGATTTATATTTGGGAATGGATTGATTAGCTTCCTACCATGCTTCGGTGGATTGTTATAGGAAAGAGCTAGTATTTTTCAATTTTGGGGAACCTGATTTTAGATTTTGTGGAGATCGATGTGCGTCCCCATCTTATGTTATTTCTGCTATTATCGCTAGAAAGATGCTTAAGAAGGGGTGTCAAGGATACTTAGCCTATGTAGTTGACTCTGAATTGAGTGGTCCAAGGTTGGAGGATATACCAATTGTGTGTGACTTCGTAGATGTTTTTCCTGATGAACTACCTGGATTACCCCCAGATCGAGAAATTGAGTTTACTATTGACTTAATTCCTCGAATTGTCCCAATTTCTAGTGCACCCCTACCCTATGGCCCTAGCAGAACTTAAGGAGCTTAAGATGCATTTGTAAGAATTATTAGATAAAGGCTTCATCAGGCCAAGTGTCTCACCTTGCGGATCACCTGTGTTATTTGTGAAGAAAAAAAGATGGCACCATGAGATTGTGCATTGACTACCGACAGTTGAATAAGGTCACGGTGCGTAACAAGTATCATTTGCCTTGTATAGATGATTTGTTTGAGAAACTTTAGGGAGCATGTGTGTTCTCCAAAATTAATCTTAGATCAGGGTATCACCAACTTAAGATTAAGGAAGAAGACATACCAAAAACTGCTTTTCGAACTCACTACGGGCATTATGAATTTCTTGTTATGCCTTTTAGTCTAACTAATGCCCCCGCCACATTTATGGACCTTATGAATAGAGTGTTTCGACCATACCTTGACCAATTTGTGATTGTATTTATTGATGGCATACTTGTTTATTCAAAGGGTCAAGGAGATCATCAACAACACTTGTGGGTGGTATTGTAGACCTTGCGGGAAAATAAGTTGTATGCGAAGTTTAACAAATGTGAGTTTTAATTTGATTGTGTCGTATTTTTGGGGCATGTGATTTTGAGTGAAGGCATTTTTGTGGATCCGAAGAAAATAGAGGCTGTGGTGAATTAGGATCGTCCTACTAATGTGATCGAGGTGAGGAGCTTTTTAGGGTTGGCAGGCTACTATCGTAGATTTGTAGAGGGGTTTTCATTAATTGCAACACCATTAACACGTTTGACCCTAAAAATACCAAATTTGAGTGAAATGAGAATTGTGAAAAGAGTTTTCAAAAATTAAAGAAGGGATTAACTTTTGCCCCAGTGCTTACTATTCCGTTGAGTGGTGAAGGATTTGTTGTTTACAGTGATGCTTCTTATCAAGGGCTCGGTTGTGTGTTGATGCAACATGGAAAGGTGGTGGCCTATGCATCTAGACAATTGAAGAATCATGAATGCAATTACCCCACCCATGATTTAGAGCTCGCAGCAGTTGTTTTTGCTTTAAAGTTATGGAGACATTATTTATATGGGGAAAAATGTGAGATATATACCAATCATAAGAGTTTCAAATATTTATTTATACAGAGCGATTTAAATTTGAGGCAAATAAGATGGATTGAACTGATTAAGGACTATGATTTCATCATTAATTATCATCCAGGAAAAGCTAATTTGGTGGCTGATGCTCTTAGTCGGAAATCTACAAGGAGATTAACTCATATTCAGGGCATTCAATCTGGTCTCTTATATGAAATAAAATCTATTGGGGTTGATCTGGCAATTTGGAAGTCAGGATCCTTGTTAGCTATAATTAAAGTGAGACCTTTGTTGGTGGATCACATTCGCGAAACCCAAGGGAAAGACTCGGTTTTGGAGAAGACTCAAGCTCGAGTGAAAGATGGTACTCTGTCAGACTTCATTATTAAAGAAGATGGTGTGTTGATGTTTAAAAATATGTTATGTGTTCCAAATAAGCCTGAGATAAAAAGGGAGATATTAGATGACGCCCATAACTCACCTTATGCAATGCATTCGAAGAGTACAAAGATGTATCGAAATTTAAGAGAAAGTTATTGGTGGTCAAATATGATGAGAGAGATAGTAAAATTTGTGTCAAGGTGTTTGGTATGTCAGCAGATTAAAATAGAGCATCAATGCCCAGCCGGTTTACTTCAACATCTTCCTATACTTGAATGGAAATGTGAGCATATCACTATGGATTTTGTTTCGAGCCTACCTCGCACACAAAAGGGACATGACTCTATTTGGGTTGTTGTAGACAGAGTGACCAAATCTGCACACTTTTTGGCTACTAAGAAAAAAATTTCACTTGATCAATTAGCAAAATTTTATATAGGTGAAATTGTAAGATTGCATGGTGTGCCGATAATTATTGTTTCAGATAGAGACTCACTCTTCACATACCACTTTTGGCCTAGTCTTCAAAATGCCTTGGTGTAGCTCGACTTTTCCTTTTGGAAGGCAAAATAAGCCCTACAGTATCGGACTACCGCAGTTCTGAATCTGATCTCACAAGTGCAATATGAAATAGATAAACACCAAAGAGTCCAAATTTGGCAAATCTTTTACAAAATCAATTTTGAATCAAATTTCCAAAAATGGACTGCTTTGCCAGATGTAGAGTCGCCACCTAAATATTTTTGAAAAATTTAGGAAACCCATGACTCATGCGAAAGGCCATGTGTCCATCATTACCAAGATTGTCTTAGCTCGGGAACTTAGGTACAAGAGGGGAAGGTCATGAATACATTAAGCACCCTCACTCGCCCGATCAAAGATCAGCCTCTACTAATCAAGATAGGAATCTTATGTACATTATATGCTCATGTTCCAGTTTATTAGGCTAGCATTACTATGTGATGCGCACACACACAAGTATAGACTAAATTGCAAAAATTGGAACATCTCGATTCATGTTTGTTTTGAAAATTGTTTTGAAATATGTACCACTTGAAAAAGTGATCGCATATGAACATTACTCAAATTATTCCAATTGAAGCAATTTAGCCTTCATCCACAAGCATTCAAGCAGTTTATCAATTAAGCATTTAGCCTCATGGCAACAATCACATACATGCGATATGCTAAAGCGAGTAAAGGCTTACCTAGTACTCCAAGCCAAAAGAAAGATGAGTTAGAAAAATGTATGATTCCTAACTATGTAATATGACTAATGCAACGCATGCGAAAATGCACCTAATAGGCTCGGCTACTAATATGGCATATGTGTTCAAAGAAGTATTTAAACTAACAATGTAAGTTAGAACGATGAACCGAGCCTCGGTGCATGCAATACAAATGGATGCAAATATGAAGTATGCTTAAACAAAACGTGATGCCCCCACACTAACCACCATAAGCAGTAAATAAAAGGGAGAAAGGCATGGGGTTGGAAGACATATACGTTATTACAACATTGCGCTGTCACGAATGAAAGTCCGAATGAACTAACTAGCTACTTAACTAACTAATTAAAGTTAAGCTAATTATTACAACAAATGAATGATCTAACTATTCTAGTTTACTAACTAATTAATTACAATACCTTACAAAATTAACTAGCTACAACTAATTAATTACAACAATTTAAACTTAAACATTCTTGGTACGTGAGGAATGCTCATGCACATGCTCGGTTTCCACTCGAAAAAGCCCCTGTTTTGCTTCCGGAGAGCCTCTGTTACACAAAGAACACATACAATGTTGCCGACTTCCAGAATAACTCTGTTTTGCCTCACGAACACACTACTGAATTTTGCATCAGTGGCCGACCGGCCAATGATAAGGCTTGTCGACCACCAGTGATAGCTGGCCGGCTATCAAAGGTGGCCTGCTGGCCATGGAAACTGGCTTGCCGGCCACTGCTGCCCAGTTCACCTTCCTGTAATA
The DNA here is from genome assembly GCF_004153795.1 of Camellia sinensis. NCBI lineage: Eukaryota > Viridiplantae > Streptophyta > Magnoliopsida > Ericales > Theaceae > Camellia > Camellia sinensis. Next base: position 436,565 of record NW_021026822.1, on the reverse strand, counting down.
GAGAACAAACAGAGCAATGCACAGGGTATTTCAAGGGTTTGTTTGCACAACACACCCCTCATTTTCATGAACAAATCAAAGGAGTAGTGAACTTAAGCCATAAACCACCAACTCAAGCAATTTCATCGCATGATGGCTTGTGAACGAAAGTGTGCAAGGTCAATAAATGCAATGAAATGTGACTCTCAAAACCACCTCTCTATCATGGAAGATCAAGGGATGTAGTGACCTTGGAAACTTGAACCATTTCATCACTAATGACTATGAAATGCCTTAAGTTCCCATGTGTTTAATTAATGTCTGATTGAACACAAACAAATTATTATCTTGCACCTTTTTAGCCTCAATTTTATTACTCAATTTTAGATTTCCATCCATTCTTTAATAAATTGAGTCCAAAGGGTGAACTTAAGTCCTCTAATAGAGTGAAGTACCAAACCAAGAGTTAACTTAAGACATGAAAAAGATGTCATGCTATTGATAATGAACCCCCTAAGGGATTAAACCATTAAGCATGACAACCTCAATCTCATGCTTAAAAGAACAAGAGGCTTAAAACAACTTTCATAGCAAACACAAAAGCCAAGAAAATAGGGAGGTTGCATAGATTATTAAGAGTGATAACAAGTATGGAAAGCCATAAATAAATGCAATCAACTCAAACAAGATGGCATCTAAGGCCTAGAATACCAAACTCATGAGGACTACTACACCATAAGCATGCAAAACAAAGCTCAAATGCAACTATCAACCAAATATAGTGCTAAAATAGTCTAAAAAAGTCCTAAAACATGCTGGAATTAAGCTAAGAAAAGCTAGATTAATATGCTAAAACATGGCACAAGCTAGGCTAGTAAGCAAGATATAAGGAGGGGAGGCTAACCCCTCCAAATTTGGACTTCAAAACATGATTTTGGCTACTAAAGAAGCTCTGAAAATCAGTGTTTAAAAGCTCAAAAAAAGATAGTAAAAGTGTGGAAAACACAAGGGCAAAGGCCTCCAAAACAAGGTAAAAGGAATGGTGAGCCACCCCTTCACCCTTATTGGCCTTAAACCACAAGTTTCAGACCAAAATTTCAGAGTTTAGACAGTGTAGACACCCAATTTTTGACCACCCTCAAGGCTTGGGCACTACTGATTGCTTACTTGATGGTGTAGGCTATGCTATGCAAAGGTTCGATTTCTTCGGCAAGGAGAGTGTCAAATCCAAACCTTACACTCCATTTTTGGACCAAAATGATTTTGACCAAAATGATTTTAGACCTTAAAACCCTCTCTTTCAAAATAATTTTTGAAAAGTTCCTACAATGTTCCGAGGCTCGCATTTTGTTAAATGTTGCACTTTTCGGTAAATCGAGCAAGGACAAAGTAGAAATGAATGAAGGAGAGGTGAATTCTTTTAAAAAATCTTTCAAACATCTTGTTTAGAGGTTTGGAGTTAAAAAAAATTGGAGGAACGGAAAGAAACCAAGTTGGGGAAGAAGTTGTGTATGAATTGTTAAGAGAGAGTCGAGTAGCCCTCGCTGAATCAGGTCTATTCTTTTGTATGCTTGGATTTCAGATATGAGGCCACCACCGTTGGAAATAAGACTTTCAGGGCTTCATTTTTCATTCAAGAATCTTCTCAAGCCGAGGTCAGATGAGGGAGATATGGCTAGTTGAAGTTTTGCATCGATCCGGTTGGACCGAAACTGAGTAGTCTTCACTAAAAGAGTGATATCTCTTAGCACACATGGAATTTTGATATAGTGATGCTAACATTGGAAAGAAGACTTCTGGGGCTTTAGTTTAGGCTCAAGAATGACTTGAAAAGGAGTCCAGATGAAGGAGTTATGCTTGGTTGAAGTCGGAGGCCAGAACCAGATTTTGCCATCGGCCTCTAGGGAAGTGTGCCGGCCACAAATGGAGCTTGCCGGCCATAGCTCGGCCAAAAGTGACCCATATCGGCCAAAATTAGTAGCAGGTCGGCCATCAAGATGGCCAGTCGGCCAGAAATGTGCAGGAAGCCAAGAATTTGCAAATATTTCCACTCCAGCTGTTACACACAAGCTCCAGCTGTCCCAATTCAGATATTTCCAGCCAAAGCTCTTGAATTGTTATATATGAAGGCCATATCTCATATATTGAGAGGTTAGAAAGCTTGGGAGCCTCTCTCTCTACAATCCTCTCTCTCTAGACTTCTCTCTCTCTTGCCTTTTGTTCATGCAAGTAGAGAAACACATCTCTTTTGCCTAGACATCCTCGATGAAAGTGGTTCATCTATGGGTTGAGGTTGCTTGAAGCTTACTTGGAGCCTTGTTTGAGCTCTAAAAGAAGGATTGAGCTTGATTTGTTGCCTCATTGGTGCCTAAAGTGTGTTGTGCTTCAAAGGTATAGAACTTACCCTATTTAAGTTTGCTTTGAACACTTGTTTTGCCATCTTCTTCCACTGTTTTTGAGCTGGTTTTCAACTGAAAAAAACTCTATTTTTCAGTCCTTAAAGTGGTGGTTTAAAGCCATTTTGTGCTAAGGGGTTGTATCCCCCTTCTTGTTGTCTATTTGTATGTACCTATGCATCATCTCTTAACATGTAAAAGTCAAACTTTTTCGCCCTTTTTACCACTGAAATTCAGAGTTATTTCAGTGGTAAAAAGTGTATTTTGAAGTCCAAAAATGGAGGGGTTAGCCTCCCTTTCTTGTCTCTCACTTGCATGCTTAGTTAGCATCACATGGTAGCATTTTTTTTTTTTTTTTGTGGCTTAACCTAGCTTATTTCCAGCATATTTTTGCCTCTAATTTGGCATGTTTTAGGATTGTTTTGGGCTGGTTTGGTCCTTTGAGTCTTGCTTTGTATGCTTGTAGTGCAATTGTGCTTAAGGGTTTAGTTTGTGCTATGTGTTAGCCTTTCATTCTAACCTTTTTTTTTTGCCTTACTTCAAGCATGTTTAAGGCTCTATTGTAACTTGTTTAAACTCTGTTGTGGGCTGGTTGGATCACTTGTTGCTTGCATCTTGCACTTGTAGTGTAGTTTTGCTTACTAGCCTAGCATGCCTAATGAGTTAGCCCATCATTCTAGCTTGTGTTAGCCTTGCTCTAGCACATTTTAGCTACTGTTATGACATGCTTTAAATCTATTTTGGGTCGGTTAAGTCCTTCGGGGCTTGTGTAGACGTCCCCGAAGGTCCCGGGAGGGAAATCCCGTTTTGTTCGTTGGGTTCACTGCAGTTCGGACTCAAAAGTCACGGTCCTGTATCTAATCACGCAGAGTGCAATGCAAGACCGATGAATCATCAAAGAGTCCAAATTTGGAAAATTGTTTTGGAAAACAAATTTTTAGAAAGAAGTGCCAAACATGGACTGCTTTGCCAGATATAGAGTCGCCACCTAAATATTTTATTTTGGGGGAATTTAGGAAACCATGACTCGTGCTGAAGGCCACGTGTCCGTCATCACCAAAGTTGCCTCGGCTCAGGAACTTGGGTACGATTGGGGAAGGTCACTTCGTGAGCAGCCCCGCTCGCTCGATCAAAGATTGGCCTCTACTAACACTGATATCGAGTTTTGAAAACCTTATGCATTCTTATTCCGGTTATTAGCCTAGATTTACTACGTGATGCGCACAGCATACAAGTATAGACTGGATCGCCTGAATTGGAAAAACACATCTCATGTTTGTTTATTTTGAAAATGGTTTGATGGTGCTACCCGCAAGTAGGCTAAGACGTGGATTTTCCACCCTCAGGTGGGCTTAGAAAACGTGATGGTTTGCCACTCTCAAGTGGGCTTAAAACTCACAGTCAATGCATTATTCCAATTCAGATAATCCAACCTTCACCCACAGGCATTCAGGCAGGTATATCACATAAGCACATAGCCTCATGGTAAGCATGCTATCATGGCAGTCACTCACACACATGCAAGGATGCTAAAGCATAAACACTTACCGAGTACTCCAAGCCAAAACAGAAGCTATGTTAGAAATCTATGCATGATCCTAGCTATGCTGAAATGCCTAATGCAACACATGCAAGAATGCAACTACAATAGGCTCGGCTATTTCTAAAGATGGCATGTGAAATGCTACAACCAACAAGTATTCAACTCGGAATTGAAATACAATGCAGTTAGTATGATGTGCCGAGCCCGGTGTATGCAAGACAGATAAATGGATGCAAACATGCTAGCATAAGTATGCTAATTGAAACGTCCCCTAAACTAACCATTATAAGATGGTAAATAAAATGGAGAAAGACGTGGGGTTGGAATACATGCATCACACACACACGCACCCTTATTACAACATTGCCCTCCTCGGAGGGTCCGAATGAATAGTAAAAACCATCTAGCTAATCTAAGCTAAATAACAAATTACAGCTAATTATTACACAACATTAATAAATCAACAAATTAACTAAGTAAGCAATAAACTAGCACACAAACTAAATACAATGGACTGCCTCAGCTCTGTTTCAGATGGCGAAGGGTGTATGCATGCTTGACTCACCTTGTCGGTAAATTCCATCGCGATGCCTCGCCTCGCCCTTATTTGCAATTGATCTCAGAAACTTGCACAAAGCTCCAGAAGGCTGAAACTCCACCTTGGGAAGGCCACTGACCAGTTATTAGCATGGGAGACCACCTGCCGACCACCCTTTGTGGTGGAGACCAAAGAGGGCGGTCGGCCTGCCAGAAAATCTGGTCGGCCGACTAGTTTCCACCTCTGGTTTCTTGTTTTTCTGCAACAAAGGCAAGAGAGAAAGAAGGCAATGTATTTTCAACAAATGTGTGCATGACCACTCTCCCCGTCCTTGCACAAGCTCAAGGGAGTGTAGTCCTCGATCCTCGTGCCACCAATAACGCATCTCGATGCATGATGGCCGAGAAGTCGAATTGCAGGACTCGATGTGAAATGAATGCACATATAACAAGTAAAGCCAACAACTCTATCATGGACAGTCAAGAGTGTTGGCGATCGAGAATCGAGGCACGTTTCGCCATTTGGAGTACGAAACATCCCTCGTTTCCCGTGTTTAGACTAAACCCTACTCCAAACAAAAGCAACGAGATGGCATACACAATGCGACTAACATGCAACCTAGCATACGCAATGCTATGGGCTAAAATGTCATACACAATGCACGTGACATAACATGGCATACACAATGCACTTACGAAGACTATCATGCGCACATGAACTAAATGGCATATACAAATGCAAGATGGACTTACACCAATATGAGTGGACCTCAACCACACTCACATCAGTGGCCACGGTGGAAATGAGACAACCGAAATACATGCAAACATGCACGGATGCAAAGGATCGACCCTAAGGCACAACATGTAACTCTAAAAAAGCATGGAAAGGGATGACATATGGCATATAATGACACAAATTCCAGCTCTGAAATAGCATATAAGATCATCCTAAAACAAGCAAACGACTCACACATTGCGTGCTAGATGGTCCGGATATCGAAACTAGTAAAGTGCGTTACACTAGAGGTACACAAAGCAATGCACAAATGGCAAAACCACCCCTAAACAGACCCTAAGCAAGTCTAAAACAGTGGAAAAATGGCCCAAAATGATGGTTCAAAGTGCATGGAAATGAAGCTCATTCAATGGTCCGAAAACAAGGCATTCATGCACAACTCTCAAGCACACTTAAAGAGAAGAAAACATGAGGATATGACATTCTCATAGGCTCTGAAACATGATGCAAAATGACCCCAAAGCATGAAAACACCTCAGTATATGCATGCAATAGACCTCAAATCTCAAAGCTAGGCAAGTGTATTGAACTACTAGCATGCAAAACAAGCATCATTTGACCATGAGACCCAAAAAAAAAGCTAGGGCTGTCCAAAATATGCACAAAATCAGTTTAAGGCAAGGCCAAAAAGTGGTAAAATCAAGGGTCAACAAAGCATGCAAAATAAGCTAGTGAACCATGATTTGCACTACAACTATATGAAGCACATCAGAGCTCACCAAACCAGCCAAAAACAGAAGTATGCCATGCCAAATAATGCCCAAAAATCCACTGAAACTCAGTCAATGCATGCAAGAATGATGCGTCCCTTTGAAAGGCCAATAAGAGGGTTGTTCTACACATGCAAGATAGACATACAAAATGGAAAAACCACCACTGGAAAGAGGTTATTAGAGTCCTAAAACTCAGCAAAAAGGGCCTGAAATGAGGCTAGGAAGCATGCAAGTGAAAGCCCCTTTGAATAGCCTTGAAGAGGGTTACGCTACACATGCATAATGGACACTTAATATGGCAAAACCACCTCTGGACAGAGGTCATGCAGGTCACAAAACTCATCAAAAATGGCCTGGAGCACGACTTTGAAACATGAAAATAGGGGCTCCTTTGTAAGGCCAACAAAGCTAGTAAAGAGAACAAGGTGTGAGAGGGTCACCCCTCTCTGATTTTGAAGCTCAAAGACACATGTTAGCCACTGAAAATCCACTGGATTTCAGTGGCTAAAAGGCCAAACCAAGGCCAATACAAATGCTCTAATGTATAGCTCAAAACATGAGGAAATGAAGCATGCAAGGGGGTAGATGACCCCCAACAGAAAAAATGTCTTAAACAAACAAGTTTGGAAGGTCAAAAAAAGATTTTTTTCAGTTTATGACGAAGCCCAAAAATGCTTCCAAATAGAGCTAAGATATGAAGCAAAATAATGTCTAAAAGAGGGACATGAAGTGTTACCCTTGTAGAGAAGAGGGCCAGCAGCTTCTGGACCAATGCAGCAAGCTTTCAACCTTTGAAAATCAGCTCCAAGGTGTTTAGGGTGGTAGTGGAGGTGTTGTGCTTGGAGGTGTAGGGCAATGGGGCCAAGGACTTCAACTTTTGAAGCTAAATGAGAGAGATACAAAGAGATGTGTATGCATGAGCCTTAAACAAAATTCTGAACCCTAGCAAATGAAGAGGAGAGTCTCTCTTATAGAAGAAGAGGTTCAAGGCTTCTCTATGAAGCTTGGAGCAAAGGGGCCAAGCTTCTAAAGGAAGCTAAACCAAAAGGGTCAAGCTTCTTGAGGAAGCTAGACCGAAGGGGTCAAGCTTCCTCAAGAAGCTCAACAAGAGGTCAAGCTTCTCTTAGAAGCTAAGCAAAAGGGACCAAGCTTCTTTGAGAAGCCAAAATAAGAGGCTCAAACCTCGGAGGATGGGACAAATGCCTCATAGCTGGCACAGCTGGATTGCACTCTAACAAGAAATTGTGGCCCAAAAGTGAGACCAGCTCTCTAACAAGAAAAACCGGGCGACCGGGGAAAGGTGGTCTCCAAGAAGAAAAGGTGGTCTCCTACCCTACCACCACTTTCCTAACCATGAAACTAGGGTCCATGCCAAAAAAGAACCTACACCGTGCAAAACGAAGGTTTGGGCGCCAAAACGCACAGCCGGGTACCCCGAAAACTGACAATTAAGCACCGGAAGTGGCGTGCGACCACGAAGGTGGTCTCCCGGGCCACAGTGTCCCTATGGGGAGAGGAAACAGGGTGTGTGCCAAAAAATCGGAGCAAACGGCGGTAGTTAAGCTGTCCCAAACCGAGGCGCGTGCGACCGACGGCTCTGAAAACCAAAAATTGATTTCCAAGCGGGAAAAATGGCCTACGACCACGAAACGTAGCCTACGGCCACTGAGAGATGGTCTACGAGACCTCTCTCCCCCTTTGGGAAGAGAAAACGGAGAAAACGGGACCTAGTTCGCAAATCGAGGCAAAGCACAAAAGAGCCCCGAAGTTTAGAGGCAAGGCTCTCAGCCGAGACTCCGAAACCTCTGAATGAGCACAACATGCGTCATCACCGAGCGCTCAATCGAAGATGTCTGAGTCTTATGGTCGGTCAAAAATGGGGTGTCTACAGTTGCCCCTCTTTGATAGAACTCGAAAGTCATAAGTAACGAGAGTGAAGGTCAAAGCTCAGAGACGACCCATTTTTGACAAGGCCGAAGACTTAGACAAACGGGTGAGATAAAAGAGATGTGCCCGCAGCCATGCGCGCAGGCGGGAGGATAAAATGCGAAATAATATGCACCAAGTCGAACGTAACTCATGATCATGCAAAGCAGCAAGTTGTAATGAAGCAAATATTCACAATAGATGCAACAGTTTTAAGCAAGAATGCAAAGCAACAACTTCATTTCATGCAGTTTAAGAATGCGGAGAATTATTCAATTCTCACCACATCTCACACGGAGAAGATACAATACGTGCACGGTTCGTCTGGTCGCACCAGCTTCAAATGAACCGTACATACAATATCGTGCCTGCAAAAGAGAGAAACTTAACAAGCACAACATAGTTGGCAACATATGTTCAACGCTATATCGAACGCAAACAAACATGGTGCCGATGGGAAAGTGCATCGCAATGTGAGGAGAAACGCGCGTGACAACGTAAGTTAAGAATGGAGGTATGAAAATACCGGTGAAACGTGCACAACAATGCAAGCAATGTGCATACAAATGCAAGTGACGTGCAAAAACAATGCAGGATAAGTACACTTCGAATGCATCTTTCAAACAAAACAACGAGCAAAGAAATGCAAGCTTTGACAAGAGCAACTTAATCGTGACCTCCGATTTACCTCCCAGAAGGGTCACAACGTATTCAAAAAGGATACATCTTGCTCTCGGCGAGTAACGATGAAACACGCATTGAAAGTTGGAGTTGAAGTTCCTGCGGAGGGATTTCGTGCTGAAAAGTGCACTTTCCTTGTACTTTCTCGAGTGCCGGGGACTCCGATCACCACCAAAATGTGCAGGGAGCCCAAAGAGGCATTGGGGATCACCTTGGGAGGGCCACCGACCAGGTTTGGTGCAGGGGGTGGTCGGCCTACCAGAAAAGGTGGTCGGCCGACCACCTAGCCAAAAATAAGGGCAGTTTGGTACTTTTACAATCGGATCTTTAAATGCACTTGGCCAAAACACTTTTCCTCACAACTTCAGGTCCAAAATTAGCTCCTCCTCCTTCCTAGACCATTTTCCCTCTCAGATCTACGCTCTATACACGTTTTCCAACGCCCCACGCAAAGTTGTTTCACGAAATCTTTCAGTTTTCTTCACTTTGGACCGATTAAAATTTGATTTCGGAGCTTCTTTCCCCATTTTCACCACTTGAGGTAAGTTTGTCTCAATATTTGGAACATTTTCTCAGGAGTTGACTTTGTTGACTTTTCATTTCTCGAGAGTTGACTTTTGTTGACTTTTTCCAATTTTGGCTCATTTTGCTCATTTTTGCTCCTTTTTGCAGATTTTTCGAAAATGGCAAGTCATTTTCCTCAGGGCGGAGGTCCTCCAGATGCCGGGGGTGGGCCAGACATTATGTCTTTACCTCCGAGGATTCGGCCATTTATTCCCAAAAGGTATAAGCCTCCGGCACTCATTCTTCCTCGGGCCGTTTTCTACCACTTCACTGACTTTGATGAGCGAGCACCTATAGATCTATTACTGCGGGAGCCAGAGTCCCACATCTCTTATCAGGCACGAGAGGTATGTACTTCACTTTTACATTTTCTGCAATGTATTCTGCATTTTCTGTGCATTTCATGCTTTTGCTATGCATTTTTTATCTGCTCGTTCTGAACGCGTTCACACACCATACTTCTGCTTATTTTAGCTCACAGCTCACAGCTCACAGCATAGTATTTTGTTAAGTTGACACGCAACTCAAGCACTCGAATTTCTGAACACACAACTCACACTCTGATGATGAACACACAACCCACTATTTAACGGCGAACACACAGTCCACTATTTTCTAAAATCTGAACACACAACCTAAACTTGTTGATTATGAACACGCAGCCCACTGTTTTTGAAGTCTGAACACACAGCTCAAACACTTGATGTTGAACACATAGCTCGAACTTTGAGATGAACACACAGTCCACTGTTTTGAAATTTGAACACGCAGCCTAAACTTTGATGTTGAACACACAGCTCACACTTTGATGGTAAACACACAGCCCACCGTTTTTGAAGCCTGAACACACAGCTCAAACACTTGACTTTCTTAACACGCAGCCCACTATTTTTGAAGCCTGAACATAGAGCTCAAACACTTGACTTTCTGAACACGCAGCCCAAATTTTGAGGTGAACACATGGCACACACTAGTTGAGAGTTGAACACGCAGCCCAAATTTTGAGGTGAACACACGACACACACTAGTTGAGAGTTGAACGCGCAGCCCAAACTGTTGAATTTCTGAACACGCAGCCCAAATATTTGATGTTGAACACACAGCTCGAACTGGTTGAGACTTGAACACGCAGCCCAAACTGTTGAATTTTTGAACACGCAGCCCGAATAATTTATGTTGAACACGCAGCTCATGGCATGTCAATTCTGAACACACAACTCATATACTTCATGTTGAACACGCAGCTCACACACTTCAATTCTGAACACACAGCTCATATACTTCATGTTGAACATGTAGCTCACACACTTCAATTCTGAACACACAGCTCACACATTGCATTTGCACGCAGCTCATACTGAACACGCAGTCCACAGCATTGTATCTGATTTGATTTGCACATAGCTCATACACTTTATTTTGAAATTGAATACATGTGTTCGTTCTGAATGCAGGTATCTTCCCGTATTACCCGAGGCTATCGATCGATCATCGCCAGGGAGTGGTACACGGAGCTCCCAGAGGTCGTTCGCGATCTGGTTGACCAGGCAAGGTTCGGACCCTTCTACACGGGGATATCACGTTATCCAGCGAGCAGGACCCTGATGGGCGCCCTCGTAGAGAGATGGTGGGACACCACCAACTCCTTCCATTTCTCAGCTACCGGGGACATGACGATGACCCCGTTCGACTTTGCCGTGCTGATAGGCCTTAACGTAGGAGGCTGGCCAATCCCATATGATGAGGATATGAGTGAGTGAGAGGCTGCTTAGATTTATCAATTGGGGGCTCGCCTACCGGTTGACAGATCTTCAGGCCGCATTCGGTACACTTGGTTTTTCACACAATTCAGGGAGGCTGTGCCTGAGACTCCCGAGGAGATAGCACAGTACACTCGGGGATTTTTTATGTTCCTTTTCGAGACCACTCTGTTGTCCGATAGGGGGAACACCGTTGGACTCTATCTACTGAGTGCTCTGGTAGACTTATCACAGGTCAGCCGGTATGACTGGGGTGGCGCCGGCCTGGCTACCCTCTACTGCTACATGAGTGCGACCTCCCGCGGACAGGGGAACATAGTTGGCGACTATTGGAGAGCCTGGGAGGTACTTTCTGCTTTTCATTACCTGTACACTGCACACACGGTACACTTCACATTCTGTACTTTGCATTCTACTCTCAGCATTATGCATTCTCTGTACATTCTGCATTCACATTCTGCACTCGGCATTTTGCATCTGTATTCTGATGGATATTGCCCTATTTTCCACAGCTATAGGTTTTCCCGTACTTTCCGACACTAGCCCCGGGGCTTGAGGTGGAGGTGCCTCTCACGATTCCTTACTCGCTCATATTCGAGGGCCAGTACCGGCCGAGAGCCTGAGAGACTTTGCCCTACCTGCGGCAATTTTTTGACACAGTGCGGACGACCGAGGTAATTCAGAACTCTCAGTTCTCCATGTTTTCATCTTTGATTCATCTTGTACATTTATGATTTCTAATCGGCTCATGCATTGGTTATCCGCAGATCACATGGCAGCCCTGGGCGCCCTTGGGTGGAGATACCTGATTTCAGTTTGCTGGGGAATGGGCCGCTTCTCGGTACAGGATCCTATTTGAGGGGCCCGTTGGTAGGGCCTGGTTTCTGGGGGACCGCTTCATGCACCAGACTATGGGCTACCCTGAGTAGAGTGTCCCTGCAGCACCTCCGGACGACATGCGGTCTACTGAGGGGCTCACTACCCAGGATGTCGATAGCGCCATGTTGGGTACCAACGTACTTCTACATTTGGAGGAGGAGGAGTACGCGACTTACCGTCATACATACTTGATGCCTCCATTGACAGGTGTCCGTACTCCCACGAGGAGGTCTGCTGGCATGCCATCATCGAGCCGAGCCCGGGTAGCAGATATTCCTTCGACCAGTAGGGCCGGCACATCGAGAGGTGGGACTGGACTGGTCCCCCCGATTTCCCCAACTTATCATCACACCGGATGGCCAGATATCCCGACTGAGTTGACAAGATAGCGATACGGGACTTCCTACCCGATTCTGATAGAGCCTCCTATGCTCGATCACCAATACGTCAGTGATCCTGACTCCCCACCGGTATGTTCCACTGCTTTTCATTTACCACTCAGATACTTAGGCATTCATTTACTCATTGGTGACTTGAGCTTGTATCTGCAGCTATCCAGGGAGTATACGGAGGGGTTACTCGGGTTAGTATCCTCACTCGAGGGCATGGTCCTGCGGAGAGAGATGCAGTTGTCCATCGTCGGTGTCCCGATACTCTTTAGTTTTCTTGCATTTATCATACTTCTGATGACATGCTGAACTTGAACATTACACTGCATTGATTGACTATATATGTAGGGCACATCTGACATGCACCACATTCATGTACTGTATCTGCATACACCCACTCTATGTAGTTTTCTTGCATCTGTATCTGATATACATACTTTGGCTGATGTATTCAAATTGCGCTCTTTCTTTTCAGATGCCTCCGCTACATACTGGGCCACAGGCCAGGCCATCCAGGCCTTCTCGGAGTGCTGGGAGAGGGGGTTCGACTCCTGGCCGAGGCGGACGCAAAGCACCTGCCATGGAGGAGGAGTTTAGCGAGGAGGAGGAGTCTGCACATCCCCAGTCAGAGACATCCGCTAGCAGAGAGGATGACTCTGGTTCCGGTTCCAGTAGTGGAGATGATGCCGAGGAGGATTCTGAGGGCGGTGACTCTGATTCCGATGATGATGATGGTGTAGAGGTTATTCCGTAGAAGAGGACGAAGAGGGCCTCTTATTCCCGTGCTTGATAGCACTGATGCAGCTGTTCCTTCTTTATTTTCTTTTTTACTAGTAGTTGTAGCACATTGTACATTATTAGGCAGTTTTATTTTCTGTAAAACTTGTACCCTTGTTGTAAAAAGTTGTAACAAAGGAAGCATGATGGAATGAAACAACTTTTTGAAAAAGTGTTGCATTTTATGTTCTTGCATCGCATCACATCATTTCACACAAAAATGAGATTGAATAGAAATTGAATAACGAATATTGCCAAGTTAGGTAGTGAACCGACGCAACAAACTAAACAACTTAACTCACTAAGAAACAACAAAACCTTAGCAAGTTTACAACTCGATAAGCAAGACACAACAACGTTGGGTAAACAAAGAGTAACAACTCGATATACAAAACTCGACAAAACCTAACGACTCGATAAGCAAAACAACTCGGTAAGCAAAACAACAAATCGATAAGCAGGACTTAACAAAAACTCGATAAAGAAATGCATTTCGGACGATCTGGGTGATGGAACGTATCCGAAACTGAGGTAAACTTGAACTTTCAACACTCCCGACGCATGGAAATGCTAGGAACTCTCTTCTAGAAACTAGGACAAGACCAAAGCCCTGTTTCTCTCTATGGCCGACCACCTAAGGAAGCTGGCTGACTAGCTTTTTTTCATTGGAGACCAAGGGGTGGTCGGCCTGCAAGAAAAGGTGGTCGGCCGACCACCTGGTTTGGCAACCACCAACTTTTCGACACGTGTCCCCCGAACAGTGCCTTATCCTCTTTAAAAGTTCCAGCCTCGTGGTTCATTCATTTCATCTCAGTTTTGCATCAAAATGGAGGCGTTCCTCATCCAAAATCTCACAACTTGGATTGCTTCTCTAGATGGCTCGAAAAAGTTGAACTTCCGGGGCTTCGGCTAGAATGCACTATTCACGCTGGGCCGTACTCCGCTGCATCTTTCTTTCTTCCATGCCGTGGCAAGGTTTTGGAATCCGATAACACACGTTTTTAGCTTTAGCGGGCGAGAGATGTGTCCTACTTTCGAAGATTTCCAAGCTTTGATGGAATCCTAGCATAATGAGGAAATCTTCCCTCAACTCCGATTTGGCCACATCCAAGCCCTAGGACGAATGTGCGGCCTCACTTTGCATGGCGCTCGATAATTGATTCATGATGGGGAGCTTGACATCCCAAGATTGGTGCACTGGTTTTCTGATGCCGGTGACCGCGGCGACCATCATTGGCAGGGCTATCGGCGACACGCGCTTTGCCTATGTTTGCTATCTCATTTCTTGCTTGCCCCGAACTCTGGTGGATTCAGTGCCCGGTTGATCGAGGTTGCCCAAGGTTTGAAGGAGGGCAAGAGCTACATTGCCATGACATTGGCTGAGACATTGATGGCCTTAGATACTTTTCATCGCCGGTAGGCGGCTAGGCTTGCAGGGAGCCCACTACTATTGCAGGTAATGTTTCCCACCCAATCTCACATATGTAGAGCTCACATCACTCGACCGTCAGGCCCGGTTTTTCTCACAAAACCCTTTTCTTTCTTTTCTCTCATCGTACGTCTCTCTATTCTTTATTCTCCCATTTTTCATCCCTCCCCAGGTGTGGTTGATGGACAAGTTACAGATTATGGAGTCTTGCCCAGCATACTCAGCTCGCGGCTACTTTTTTTGACAACGCCTGGTCGATGCCCTGGATGAGGGGTGGCGGTACAACTGGATGTGCAGTTTGTCAGCAAACCGCATCGCTTGGCGCTGCCCTTAGCTTAATCTGCCGGCAATGAATTACAACATGACCCGTCAACCTGGGATCTAATTGATTGGCATGACACACTATGTCTTCTATTTTCCGTTCTGGTTCTGACGCCAGTTCGGACATGATCAGACTTGCCTGCCAGAGGGGATAGAGTACCCTGCTGCATTCCTAATCCGAGTCGCACAGCTTGCCCGGTATGCCACAGCATGGAGGACTAGAGAGCTCCTGGCCACCGCTCCCACTTTCAGTTGCACTTTGTCTGATGAGTGCTTGGATTGGCTCAATGAAAAGGCACAGGAAGGGACCACTTTAGCATCAGAGGCTTCAACCAGCTCTGGGAGGGGGCGCAGGAACACCTGACTTATCTATGCCCCGAATTTATTGCTTTATTAGTACTTTCAAGTTTTCTTTATGAATGTAATAAAAAAGCAACTTCAATTTGTATGCAAGAGCAGGAGAACTCTGTATTGAAATCAATGAAATTGAAGGTTGTGGGTACTGAAATTTTTTCGCTTTGGTCCAAAAATGATCCAAGTTGTAAAAAGATTAATTTTGAACAAAGTCAACTTTTATTAAAACTTTTCAAAACCATTTTCGATATGGATCAGAACTGGACACGCCTGAAATCTGTCACTGAGATGCACAACCTCGGATCCTAGCAATTGGAAAGTTGCCCCTAGTCTAAATAGTGTCGCAGCACTGCACAGCAACGAAAAGTTGCCCCTAGTCTAAAAAGCACTGCACTAGAGATCATAATCGAACTCTTGAATGCTAAGTAGACAAAGATGGCCGAGATGATCAAATGGACAAAGTTGATCGGGGAAAAGTTTATGGCTGAACTTCAGGATGAAGTTGTCTACGTATCCCAAAGATGGGAATCAAGCGTTACGTAGTTCAGGCTCGGGTTCTCTCGAGTATTTCACTCTTCTTTTACGCTCTAACTTTTGCCAAAGCCACCCTTTGCGGGTTTTCAACCTTGCGAGCTCAGTTTTTATAATTTCAATTTTTTTATACTCTGACTTTTGCCCAGGTCGCCCTCTTGGGTTTTCGGCCTAGCGAGCCTCACAGGGGTAATATTTCTTCAACTTGTCCATGTTGATCGGCTGTGAGAACTCTTGGCCATCTAGGCCCATCAAAACCACAACTCCACCTGACCAGATAGACTTGATGATGTAAGGGTCAGTCCAATTGGGTCTGAACTGGCCCCTAGGGTCGTGGATGGGAGCTCGATTGTCCTTGAGCACCAAATCTCCTTCTTTCAAATTCCTGGACTTAACTTTCTTGTTGAAAGCGCTGGCAATTCTGCGTTGATAACCTTGAACACGGTACAGTGCCTTCAATCTTCTCTCATCAAAAAGCATGAGTTCTTCAAATTTGCTCTGTTGCCAATCTACTTCGGCTATTTGACACTCAGCTAACAGTCATAAAGACGGAACCTTAATCTCGATAGGTAGAACGGCCTCCATACCATAAACTAATGAATACAGAGTCGCCCCAGTAGAAGTTCGAATTGATGTCCGGTAACCCCACAGAGCAAACGACAGCTTATCTGGCCAATCCCGATAGGTTTCCACCATCTTCTGCAGTATGTGCTTGATGTTCTTGTTGGCGGCCTCAACCGCTCCATTGGTTTGCGGCCGGTATGTGGATGACTTATGAAAAGCCACGTTGTATTTCTCCAACAAGTCAATCACTTCCTTCTTGAAGTGGGAACCATTATCTGAAATGATCTCGTTTGGGACCCCATAACGACAGATGATGTTGTTTCTGATAAACTTTGCAACGTGCGACG
>NW_021026822.1:345638-417522 GCF_004153795.1 Camellia sinensis | reverse complement strand
TAAGTGTTTAACAAATCTTTCCTGCTCTTGTTCAATTAAGTGTTGCAAAACTGGAGGAATTTCTTCCTCGTCGTTTTCATCAAAATTTTGAAAGTCTGAGTTAATGCAATAAATCAAGGGCGCAGAAAAGTACTCAAAAACCACGGCCACATCATTCTCATTGAGCACATCCAAATTGTCCGATTCTTCAGTTACAACTGACTCAAAAGAGAAAGAAAAAGATGACCTGGACAGGACTGTGGTATCCGGGTTATCACCCCATGGAATACCGGGCTCAGACTCAGTCGAGCTGGAGCTTGATTCCGACTCAACAAACTTGGTGGAATCAGATTCCGACTCACTACCTGACCCGGTGCTGCTTGACAAAAATCCCTCTTCATACTGCCAAATGAGAGAGGGTGCGATAAATGCATCCAAAATGTTTGCTGGTAGGCCCGCAGCCGTTTCATTCTCAATCACGCATACCAAGAAGTTATCCCCCAAGCACTTCTGTTCGATCGGAGGATCTGAAAGTAGACACGCCAACGCTACCCCCATTTCACTTTCGGCGTCCTCAGACTCCACTTTCTTACTCTGCTCAACCTCAGCTAATGGGTCTGTCTGCTCTTCGGCAACGTCATCCCCAAGTAACTGTAGGTCAAAGAAGATCTCAAACCCTGGCACGCGCTTCCTTTCTGCGTTCAACCACGGCTCTGGGAAGCCACAAAATGGAAAGTCCTCCCCCTTCTAGACGAAGCGTTCGTTTAAGGTACCCTGAATGGGCCGGTGCATTAAGTCAAAAGGCTTCCCCGCCTTCTTCGCTCTGGCTCTCCCAGCCATCTTTTTACCCTTCCTTATCCAATCCTCTTTGGTGGGCAAATAACCCAAGCC
Source organism: Camellia sinensis (assembly GCF_004153795.1). Lineage (NCBI taxonomy): Eukaryota > Viridiplantae > Streptophyta > Magnoliopsida > Ericales > Theaceae > Camellia > Camellia sinensis. Next base: position 416,652 of record NW_021026822.1, on the reverse strand, counting down.
AATGGTATGTGGGTTGTGTGACACCTCGGTCAATGCTGCGACGCCCTTCCGGCCGCTCTTTTCCAATCCCATCCCGGGGATATGTTGAAGCTTGTTCATGAGGTATACCGATTGAGCACTGATGTACACCCCCCCTCATTAACAGCAGATGTTCTGCATGACCCGGGCCTCAACCAGAGTGAAACCGAATAAGAACACATCCTCCATGCCGTGCTCAATTTCCAAAACTGGCGTAGATACTTCTAGCGGTGGATGGATCGATGAATTCCCGATGGCCTTGATTTTGGAAGGGTCGACTTCGATACCTCTCTGTGTAATGAGAAACCCCAGTATTTTCCCTGTTGTAACACCAAACGTACACTTCTGAGGATTCAGCCGCAACCGAAATTCTCTGATCCTTTGAAAAAACTTTTGCAAGGCGGTGTGGTGGCTCTCTCTTTCTTTGGACTTGACAATCATGTCATCCACGTATACGTCTACCTCTTTGTGGATCATGTCGTGCAATATCGTGGTCGTGGCCCGTCGATATGTAGCTCCAGCGTTCTTCAACCCAAACGGCATCACTCTGTAGCAGTAGGTCCCCTACGGGGTGGTGAAAGCAGTCTTCTCCCGGTCCTCGGGTGCCATTACAATCTGATTATAGCCTGAGAAACCAGCCATGAACGAAAGGAAAGCATGCCCCGCTGTGAAGTCCACTAACTCATCGATATGCGGCAAGGGAAAGTCGTCCTTCGGACTAGCTTTATTCAAACCCTGAAATCCACGCATACCCGGATCCTACCATCCTTTTTCGGCTCCGGAACAATGTTGGCCAACCAAGTTGGGTATTCGGATACCAACAGAAAACCTGCATCAATTTGCTTGGTGACCTCTTCCTTAATCTTGAGAGCCCAGTCCGGGTGGATCCTTCTGAGTTTTTGTTTAACAGGTCGGGCCTCGGGGTCAAGAGGGATCATGTGCTGTACAATCTCAGGATCGATTCCAGGCATGTCTTCGTAGGACCACGCGAAAACATCTTTGAAATCTTTTAATAAAGCGACTAAGCGCCCGCGTTCCTCCGAAGACAACGTGGACTCGATCTGGACCAGCCGCGGGTCCTCCTCAGTACCAATATTCACAATAGTGATTTCAACCATTAAGGGTTTAACAAATCTTTCTTGCTCTTGTTCAATTAAGTGTTGCAAAACTGGAGGAATTTCTTCCTCGTCGTTTTCATCAAAATTTTGAAAGTCTGAGTTAATGCAATACATCAAGGGCGCAGAAAAGTACTCAAAAACCACGGCCACATCATTCTCATTGAGCACATCCAAATTGTCCGATTCTTCAGTTACAACAGACTCAAAAGAGAAAGAAAAAGATGACCTGGACAGGACTGTGGTATCCGGGTTATCACCCCATGGAATACCGGGCTCAGACTCAGTCGAGCTGGAGCTTGATTCCGACTCAACAGACTTGGTGGAATCAGATTCCGGCTCACTACCTGACCCGGTGCTGCTTGACAAAAATCCCTCTTCATACTGCCAAATGAGAGAGGGTGCGATAAATACATCCAAAATGTTTGCTGGTAGGCCCACAGTTGTTTCATTCCCGATCACGCATACCGAGAAGTTATCCCCCAAGCACTTCTGTTCGATCGAAAGATCTGAAAGTAGACACGCCAGCGCTACCCCTATTTCACTTTCGGCGTCCTCAGACTCCACTTTCTTGTTCTGCTCAGCCTCAGCTAATGGGTCCGTCTGCTCTTCGGCAACGCCATCCCCGGATAGCTGTAGGTCGAAGAAGATCTCAAACCCTGGCACGCACTTCCTCTCTGCATTCAACCATGGTTTCGAGAAGCCACAAAATGGAAAGTCCTCCCCCTCTTGGACAAAGCGTCCGTTTAGGGTACCCTGGATGGGTCGGTGCATTAGCTCAAAAGGCTTCCCTGCCTTCTTTGCTCTGGCTCTCCCAGCCATCTCCTTACCTTTCCGTACCCAATCTTCTTTGGTGGGCAGATAACCCAAGCCAAAGGTATGCAGGTTGTGTGGCACTTCGGCCAACGCTGCAACGCCCTTCCGGCCGCTCTTTCCCAATCCCATCCCGGGGATGTGTTGAAGCTTGTACATGAGGTATACTGATTGTGTGCTAACATACACCCCCTCATTAACAGCTATGATGTTCTGCACGACCCGGGCCTCAACCAGGGTAAAACCTGACCTGAACACATCCTCCATACCGTGCTCAATTTTCAAAACTGGCGTAGATACTTCTGGCGGTGGATGGATTGACAAATTTCCAAAAACGATGGCTACACCCTTCCCATGGGGGTATTTCACCATCTGGTGCAAGGTGGACGAAACTGCCTTTACTTGGTGCAACCACGGCCGCCCCAAAAGTAGATTGAAGGTTGCAGGAACTTCTAAGACGTGAAAGTCTACCTCATGCTGTCCCGGCCCAACCTTGGTCTGAATTTTCACTGTCCCCATTACTTCTCTCCTTGTGTTATCATATGCTCGAATCACCTGGGCTGTCGGCACAAAGTTCACGGCCTTTAACCCGATTGCATATGCAGTCCTTGCCGGGCACACATTGATGGCAGACCCTGTGTCAACAAGCACCACGGGTATCCATTTGTTTCTGCACTGCACAGAGAGTGGCTTCTTATGGTTCGCACCCTCAGGTGGCAATTCTTTGTCGAAGAAAGTCAACATCGAGGTAGACCCTCCTGGAAAAACTAAGCCCACCAGCTGTTCGGGCGTGGTGTCTATTGAGAGCTTGGCCTTGTCCATGGCCGATAAGATAGCTTGTCGACGCACTCGCGATGCCATAAGCAGTCCCCAGATGGAGATATCTTCCTGTATCTTTTTCAACTGCTTCAGTACAGCCTCTTCTTCGAGTTGCTTCTCTTTCTGTTTCTCCGCCTCCTTATCTTTCCCAGACGCCTCTGGCTGATCTAGATGTGGGGGCTTGAAATACCGCCTGCTTCTAGCCATATGATCGGCTTCGTCGATGTACCAGGTATCGTCTGGCTGGTTGCTCCCCCAATCCTCATCCGTGTGGGCAAGACATGGATCATTGTCCTCCCATAACATTCCATCGGTAGCCAACAGACACCTGTCCGGCTCCGGTTCCGGTTCGACTGTCCTTGTACTTGCAGTACCTTCTGTCTACATGCTGGCAGCATTCTCTATCCTTGTGCACACAGTACTTTCAGTCCCCACAGGGGCCTTGGCTTTTCTGATTCTCTCAAATTCTTTGATTCCTTTTTGCCCCAACTGCATCAGTACAGCTGGCTGCTCTATAATTCCTGCATTCAAAATGCCCAGATCCTGAGCAAAATTTTTAGTGCCGGCGCTCTCCGGCAATGCATTCTGATCTCCGGCCCTTCCGGCCACAATTGATATCCTTGCCTCTACCGGGCCCTGTCCCAACTGAGTTTCGTCGACAACATCTGGTTAGGTCATCAAGCCACCTGGTGACCTTTGCCAACTTCTCAAAATTTGACCAGTTGACTACTATGCCCTCTGGATCTTGTCCATTGAAAAATTGGAGGTTGGGAGAGTCCCCTTCCACAGCTGCCAAGTCATCTATCCTCTAACCAGATTCATCCCCTTGTATCACACAAAGCTCTGCCCCTGCCGGCAATTCCACATTTGGCCCAACCTGGCCTACTAATTGAATGCAGTCACTCGGACTATATACCTCCTCAGCAAAACTCCCAGATTCCTCAGATTCTGACTCAACAATCCCATTGTCCCCTGAAATCTCCCTTGTTTTGTCTTCGACAGTCACCACCATTGGTTCGGGTTGGGTTCTGGAGATGTCCAACATGCACAAGTCAGTGCAGTCAGGAGGGAGCACCTCAGGCTTGGGTAGGTGGGACAGGGTAATATATATGCTAGGATCGTAAGACACGACCCCAGTCTGGATAAAGTTGATACGTTTGGGGGGTGGAGCTTGGTTGCGCGGTGGGAGAGGGTTTGTTGTGACATTGGGTTTTTCTAGAGGCACAATCACCTGCTTGTCAATGAGATCTTGAATCTCATGACGTAATCTAAAACATTGGTCAGTGTCGTGATTATGTTGTTGGTGATATGCGCAGTATTTTGCGGGGTTATGAGAGGGAGGGAGTGGACTTGGCAATGGCCTCGGCTCCAGGGGCTTTAAGTGCCCTTTCCTGATTAATACCCCCAGAGCCTTGGACAGGGGCATATATAATGGGGTGAAGGCTCTTAGGTTTTTGGGTGAGTATTTGGCTGTTTGTGTATTGCTTCCGGATGCACCGGAGAATGGTGTGGCTGCCATGTTTCTTGGAGGGAGGTTGGTGGTGACCATGCTCACTTCCTGAGATCTGGCAGCTGCAGCACTGCTTGTGCCCGCATTCGTATTGCGGTTGTTGAAGGTTCTTCTGGGCTGTTCTCTGTCACCGTCAATCAAGCCTTGCTTCAAGGCATCCTCAATCTGTACTCTCATCTCATGCAGATCTAAAAAGATAGGGAAGAGGAGTACGATCATTTTCTGCATCAGTTTAGGTTGGAGGTTGCGCACAACCATCCGTATTTGATCCTTATCTGTTGGCCTAATGGTGGCTGGAGATTACGCACAATCATCTGGATTTGATCTTTATCAGTAGGCCTTAGGGTCATCATTGAGGCCTTCGCCCTCCACCTGGCTACGAACTCCAAAAAGCTCTTCTTAGGCTCCTGCCTTGTTGTCTCAAGATCACGGGTTGTAATCTCGATTTGCGTGTTATAGGAGTACTCTGCAATGAAAGCCTTGGCCATCTCATCCCAGTTTCGCTTAACATCGTCTTCTAATTTTGCATACCAGATAGCGGCCACACCCGACGAGGTCCGGCCGAATAATGAAAGCTTCTGCGGTCTGGTGAGGCCCATCGGCCGTAGTATATCTGAGAACAACTGGAGATGCACCATGGGATCCCCAGATCCGTCAAAGCGGTCGATTTGTGGCATTTTGAATCTATCTGGCAGCGTTGCAGCCACATCGGTATACCCGTCCTCAATGTCTGGGATGAACTTTATCCCTGGCAATTCTTGAACAACTTTTCGAGCTTGCTCAACTTCAATGCTGTAGGGTCCACTTCGAACTCGAAGGGAGAGTCCAGTTGATTGATAGACGTAGGTGCCTTGGACAATTGAGGTTGAATCGAGGGTGGAGCCGGCCCTGTCGGAATGTCCGTCTCTCCCTGGACATTGGGTACCTCCCCGGGTGGCGGAACTCCTGGTGGGGGAGGAGCTTGGTGCGAAGCAGATGCTCCAGTTTGCTTCTGTAGCCGGGTAATTAGCTCTACCTGTTGGGCCATGACAACGGCCTGCTGTTTGGCAAATTCTGCTTGACGGACAGCGTCCTCTTGCATGGCTTTCATACTCTCCTGGAGTTGACGCACCATGTCTTCCATCCCTGACATATTGCCCCCTGACATATTGCCCTGATTTATCTGAACTGCCGGTGTATCTATCTCTGTAGTAGACTCGGAAACCTCAACCTGACTGTTCAAAAACCACTGATCTGGCAACCTCTCCTTGGATACACTGCGTCTTCTCAACCTCCGTCTGATAACCGTGGATAAGGAATAAAACACTGGTTGTCCGTCGACCAGATCCTCTGATTGATTGTGTCGACGACCTCTAATCCAGAGTGCTTGGGGAATATCTGCTTGGTCTGAAGCAATTGTGCTAAACTACCCCTAGCAAAAAGATAAATAAAACAATAATAAGGAAATAAACAACCAAACAAACGGACAGCATAACAGCGTAAATAACACACAACACGCAGTTGGACACCACAACACACAGTTGATAAGCTGAATAGGCTGTTCTCAAATACTGATCATTGTTCCCAAGTCACTACCCCCAAAATTGAATCTGAAACCCGCAGATAACTGATTCCCAAAATACTGAACTGGTGCTCGCAGGCCTGATACCCAAACTTGTAAACTAATACATGCATTCCTATAGAGACGCACTCTAAAAGCACATAGCAAACAAGTGAGAGCCAAAACACCCTTATGTTGGGGTAGGGTTTCCCTGTCCTATTTTGTCAAGAGCTAGGGATTCACTACGCACGCAGCAGTTTCAAACAACCTATAATCAGGTAAGTAACCTGTCCTAGCTTGGAATGGTCACTATGGATTCCTAATATACACTAGGTCGAATGGTCAAAAAGGGTGCCCCGGTAAAACCGGGGTTTGTGTTCCCGTCGTAGCAGAGCCCGCAACCGGTCAGCCTTATGGCACGCTTCTCAAAGCGAGCCTCCGATAAACCGTTCAAGAATAGCATATGGCAAACATGGTGTCCTAGGCGCACCAATGCACATGCAATGAAAAGAAACACATAAGTGTAGTCAAAACAAGATATCATGAGTTCGAGTCAAGTTCTCTAACTCCCCAGCAGAGTCGCCAGAAACTGTAGACGTCCCCGAACGTCCCGGGAGGGAAATCCCATTTTGTTCGTTGGGCTCACTACAGTTCAGACTCAAAAGTCACGGTCCTGTATCTAATCTCGCAGAGTGCAATGCAAGACCGATGAATCATCAAAGAGTCCAAATCTGACAAATCGTTTTGGAAAACAGATTTTTAGAAAGAAGTGCCAAACATAGGCTGCTTTGCCAGATATAGAGTCGCCACCAAAATATTTTATTTTAGGGGAATTTAGGAAACCTTGACTCGTGCCGAAGGCCACCTGTCTGTCATCACCAAAGTTGCCTCAGCTCGGGAACTTGCGTACGATTGGGGAAGATCACTTCGTGAGCACCCCCGCTCGCCCGATCAAAGATCGGCCTCTACTAACCATGATATCGAGTTCTGAAAACATTATGCATTCTTATTCCGGTTATTAGCCTAGATTTACTACGTGATGCGCACAGCATAAAAGTATAGACTGGATCGCCTGAATTGGAACAACACATCTCATGTTTGTTTATTTTGAAAATGGTTTAATAGTGCTACCCGCAAGTAGGTTAAGACGTGGATTTGCCACCCTCGGGTGGGCTTAGAAAACGTGATGGTTTGCCACTCTCAAGTGGGCTTAAAACTCACAGTCAATGCATTATTTCCAAAGGCATTCAGGCAGGTATATCACATAAGCACATAGCCTCATGGTAAGCATGCTATCATGGCAGTCACTCACACACATGCAAGGATGCTAAAGCATAAACACTTACCGAGTACTCCAAGCCAAAACAGAAGCTATGTTAGAAATCCATACATGATCTTAACTATGCTGAAATACCTAATGCAACACATGTAGGAATGCAACTACAACAGGCTCGGCTATTTCTAAAGATGGCATGTGAAATGCTACAACGAACAAGTATTCAACTCGGAATTGAAATACAATGCAGTTAGTATGATGTGCCGAGCCCGGTGTATGCAAGACAGATAAATGGATGCAAACATGCGAGCATAAGTATGGTAATTGAAATGTGCCCTAAACTAACCATCATAAGCTGGTAAATAAAATGGAGAAAGACGTGGGGTTGGAAGACATGCATCACACACACACACACCCTTATTACAACATTGCCCTCCTTGGAGGGTCCGAATGAATAGTACAAACCATCTAGCTAATCTATGCTAAATAACAAATTACAGCTAATTATTTCACAACATTAATTAATTAATAAATTAACTAAGTAAGCAATAAACGAGCATGCAAACTAAATACAATGGACTGCCTCAGCTCTGTTTTGGATGGCGAAGGGTGTATGCATGCTCGAGTCGTCTTGTCGGTAAATTTCATCGTGATGCCTCACCTCGCCCTTGTTTGCAATTGATCTCAGAAACTTGCACAAAGCTTCAGAAGGCTGAAACTCCACCTTGGGGAGGCCACCGACCAGTTATTAGCATGGGAGACCACCTGCCGACCACCCTTTGTGGTGGAGACCAAAGAGGGTGGTCGGCCTGCCAGAAAATCTGGTCGGCCAACTAGTTTCCACCTCTGGTTTCTGATTTTCTACAACAAAGGCAAGAGAGAAAGAGGGCAATGTATTTTCAACAAATGTGTGCATGACCACTCTCCCCGTCCTTGCACAAGCTCAAGGGAGTGTAGTCCTCGATCCTCGTGTCACCAATCACACATCTCGATGCATGATGGCCGAGAAGTCGAATTGCACGACTCGATGTGAAATGAATGCACATATATGCAAGTAAAGCCAACAACTTTATCATGGATAGTCAAGAGTGTTGGCAACCGAGAATCGAGGCACGTTTCGTCACTTGGAGTAGGAAACGTCCCTCATTTTCGGACTAAACCCTACTCGAAACACAAAGCAATGAGATGGCATACACAATGCGACTAGCATGCACCCTAGCATACGCAATGCTATGGGCTAAAATGGCATACACAATGCATGCGACATAACATGGCATACACAATGCACTTGCGAAGACTATCATGCGCACATGAACTAAATGGCATATACAAATGCAAGATGGACTTAAACCAATACGAGTGGACCTCAGCCACACTCACATCAGTGGCCATGGTGGAAATGAGACAACCGAAGTACATGCAAACATGCACGGATGCGAAGGATCGACCCTAAGGAACAACATGTAACTCTAACAAAGCATGGAAATGGATGACATATGGCATATAATGACACAAATTCCAGCTCTGGAATAGCATATAAGATGATCTCGAAACATGCAAACGACTCACACAATGCATGCTAGATGGCCCGGATACCGAAACTAGTGAAGTGCGTTACACTAGGGGTACACAAAGCAATGCACAAATGGAAAAACCACCCCCAAACAGACCCTAGGCAGGTGTGAAACAGTGGAAAAATGGCCCAAAATGATGGTTTAAAGTGCATGGAAATGAAGCTCATTCAATGGTCCGAAAACAAGGCATTCATGCACAACTCTCAAGCACACTTAAAGAGAAGAAAACATGAGGATATGACAATCTCATAGGCTCTGAAATATGATGCAAAATGACTCCAAAGCATGAAAACACCTCAGTATATGCATGCAATAGACCTCAAATCTCAAAGCTAGGCAAGTGTATTGAACTACAAGCATGCAAAACAAGCATCATTCGACCCTGAGACCCAAAAACGGAGCTAGGGCAGTCCAAAACATGTACAAAATCAGTTTAAGGCAAGGTGAAAAAGTGCTAAAATCAAGGGTCAACAAAGCATGCAAAATAAGCTAGTGAACCATGATTTGCACAACAACTATATGAAGCACATGAGAGCTCACCAAACCAGCCAAAAAAAGAACTATGCCATGCCAAATAATGCCCAAAAACCCACTGAAACTCAGTCAATGCATGCAAGAATGATGCGTCCCTTTGAAAGGCCAATAAGAGGGATGTTCTACACATGCAAGATAGACATACAAAATGGTAAAACCACCTTTGGACAGAGGTTATGAGAGTCCTAAAACTCACCAGAAAGGGCCTGAAATGAGGTTAGGAAGCATGCAAGTGAAAGCCCCTTTGAATAGCCTTGAAGAGGGTTACTCTACACATGCATAATGGACACTTAATATGGCAAAACCACCTCTGGACAGAGGTCATGCAGGTCACAAAACTCATCAAAAATGGCCTGGAGCATGGCTTTGAAACATGAAAATAGGGGCTCCTTTGTAAGGCCAAAAAAGCTAGTAAACAGAACAAGGGGTGAGAGGGTCACTCCTCTCTGATTTTGAAGCTCAAAGACACATGTTAGCCACTGAAAATCCACTGGATTTCAGTGGCCAAAAGGCCAAACCAAGGCCAACACAAATGCTCTAATGCATATCTCAAACACATGAGAAAATGAAGCATGCAAGGGGGTAGATGACCCGCAACAGAAAAAGGTCTTAAACAAACATGTTTAGAAGGTCAAAACAAGATTTTTTTCAGTTTATTATGAAGCCCAAAAATGCTTGCAAATAGAGCTAAGATATTAAGCAAAATAATGTCAAAAAGAGAGAAATGGAGTGTTACCCTTGTAGAGAAGAGGGCCAGCAGCTTCTGGACCAATGTAGCAAGCTTTCAACCTCTGAAAATCAGCTCCAAGGTGTTTAGAGTGGTAGTGGAGGTGTTGTGCTTGGAGGTATAGGGAAATGGAGCCAAGAACTTCAACTTTTGAAGCTAAATGAGAGAGATACAAAGAGATGTGTATGCATGAGCCTTAAACAAAATTCTCAACCCTAGCAAATGAAGAGGAGAGTCTCTCTTATAGAAGAAGAGGTTCAAGGCTTCTCTAAGAAGCTTGGAGCAAAGGGGCCAAGCTTCTAAAGGAAGCTAAACCAAAAGGGTCAAGCTTCTTGAGGAAGCTAGACCAAAGGGGTCAAGCTTCCTCAAGAAGCTCAACAAGACGTCAAGCTTCTCTTAGAAGCTAAGCAAAAGGGACCAAGCTTCTTTAAGAAGCCAAAACAAGAGGCTCAAACCTTGGAGGATGGGGCAAATGCCTCCCAGCTGGCACTGTAATAACCCAATCCTCGCATGTGTCTCCGGTATATTTTATGTCCCTCGTTATGCGTATTTTTATGCTTATTGTGACATTGCACATGGAATTAAGTTTAATGAAGTGAAGCTTATGATTATAGATTCATATCTGTTTGATAAGAAATCATATCTGTCACAATTAAAATGTTTGGATCTAGAATTGAAAGTCTTAAGAGCTTAATAATCTGAAATTGACCTTATATGTGAGATCAGCATAATTTTTCATAATAGGCATTTTTGTGAAAATTTGATTTGGGATGATTAAAACGATTAAGTTTTGTCTTATTCCACTATATATATATATATATATCTATGTTATCCCAAATAATTGACTTGGAGCTTAATGCAAAAATATCCTAAGAGAGAGAGAGAGAAGAGAAGGGTTAGAGAAGAGAAGCAAAGTTCTTCAAGGAAAAATTGGGGAAAGCAAGAGGATTGTAGGAGAATTGTACGGAATTTGACTCAAGGTATGTCTACCCACTTCTAATTGACCCTCTCATGGAATGAAGAAGAAATTCCTCTATATTCTTGTGTTAAGTGCTTAATTAAGTTATTTTCTTTTGTATTGAATTGATTTGGAATTGTGTGGAATTATCTAGTGAGAATTCATCTTATTTCCTCAATTATCAAACTTGAACCCATCTTTATGGATATATGGTTGCTTATATGTGTGTATGTGTAAGGAATTGGAAGCATGGTGGAATTGGGTTATGTTCATAAGTTTTAAAGATCAAAGATCCAAGTTATGTTGAGATTGATATATGTTATGATGTCTATCTACATGTTTTTGAACCATATTCTAACCATTAAAGAACCTATTTTAAGCCTTGAAAAAGAGTACCAAAAATTGGATTTTTGCTGAATTTTCGAACTGCTTTCTGCCAGAATCGCCGCACGTGCGGGGCTTCTTGCCGCACGTACGGGAAGCACTGCCGCACGTGCGGGGCTCACAGCCGCACGTGCGGCCCAAACTACAAAAATTGGTTCGCTCTGTTTTGCGTGCTTAACCCTCTGGTATTTTTGAAATTCATGTTTGAAGTTCCTAAGATGCCTATAAATTCGTTCGAAGTGAAATGATGCAGGAAATGAATTAAGAAAGAAAAAGAACTAATGTCTAAGCTATGTATGTGTACAGGGCACATTCCAGGAGGGACAACACTCCGTTGTAGCACTGTGAGTAGTAGTACAAAAATGTACATTTTATCTACTGTTGACAATTATTGTCACTAATGCTCTGTTTCTTGTACGTGTTATACGAACATTTATGACAATTGGAAAGCAATGTGAACATATATGAACGCTGAAATATTCACGTCCGTTGGTATGATTTTGGAATTCTTATGTTCAGTTAATGACGAATATTAGTCATTTGTTATTTATCAGCATATTATGTTATTTTTTTTAAAGAATAAGTGGAACCTATGTTTATCCTTGAAGAATGATATTTGTGTGAATCTAAGATTATGTTACGAAGGGACCCAAGATCATTTAGAATCAATGATATGAATGTAAAGGTTTACCATTAGTATGCAACCCACATAAGAATATGAATTATTCTATTTTGTTAAGTGCATGTTAATGGCATGATATAACAAGAAATGCTCTGTTTTCTATTAACTTAATGAATGATTATTCATATATGTAGAAGTATTCACATCATCTTTACACAAGGCCCTCACCCAGGGGTAATGATACCGTGGTTCAAATAATTAAGTTACAAGTTTACGTATGTTCTAAGGTTAAGTCTGTTATAAGTTTACGTATGCTATAAATCAAGAATGTTACAAGTTTATATATGTGACAAGTTCAAATATGTACAAGTTTAAGTAAGGTTACAAGTTCACTCATGTTATAAGTTCAAGTATATTACAAGTAGACGCATATTACAAGTTCATGTATGTTATAAATTCAAGTATGTTACAAGTTTAAGTACGATACAAGCTTAAGTACGTTACAAGCTACGTTACAAGCTTACATATGTACAAGTTCAAGTGTACTATAAGTTCACAGTGTTGAGGAATTTCTTTAAGGAACTAACAAGAATGCTTTTTATTGATTTGCCAGCGCTATTAAAAGGCTAAGTATAAGTAAGTATGAATTCTGATTTCTGTTAATGATTCAAGCATAATGCATATGTATGAATTTATTTCCGTTTATAGTATGACATTTATGTATGGTTTGGTCTGTAAGACCTGCTAATTATTGGTATGGAACAAAGTGCTACTTGGAACTAAGTGCTACATTGTGAGCCACCGCTAGAGTCCATGTGAGACACCTCTTGAGTCCATACATACATGAAAATTATGAGGCTGAAAGCCATTCTGTGAAAGTTATGAGGCCCATGGCCATCTGTATAAGTTGTTATGAAATGAAACAAAGTGCTACACGGAACTAAGTGCTACGATGTGAGTCACCTCTAGAATCCGTGTGAGACACCTCTTGAGTTCATATATCTATATGTCCAAGGGCTTAATGCCATTCTGATAAGGGCTTGTGCCATCCTAATGTGAAACAAAGTGCAACACGGAACTAAGTACTACGATGTGAGTCACCTCTAGAATCCGTGTGAGACACCTCTTGAGTTCATATATTTATATGTTCAAGGGCTGTAATGCCATTCTTTATGCCATTCTGACAAGGGCTTCATGCCATATATACAAGGGCTATATGCCACCATGTTTAAGGGCTCCATGCCATATGTTCAAGGGCTATATGCCATCATGTTTAAATGTTTAATGTTAATATGCTCAAGGGTTTTAAGCCACTATGTCTCACGATTGGGCCTAAGGCCATTTTGAAATGAAAACAGGAATAGATTAATTACGTGATCTTTGTATTTAAGTATGAATTGCTAGGTGTTATATGTAAATTGAGCATTTAAGTACTATTACCCACTGAGTTTGCCTCACTTTATGTTATGTCTGTTTCTGTAGGTAAACAACCAAGTGGTTAATCCTAAGCCATGATGCTCGTTCGTTTTGTCAACCTTTGAGTGCCCAGACTCTAGATGAAGCCACTCATATTTTTGTGAAGTCTTGACGAACTTTTGGCGCTATGCTTTACTTATTGGCCTAAGGTTAAAATGTGTATAATACCTTATTCCGAAATGATTTTGATGTATGTCCAATTATAGAGCTGGGCTTGTATATATGTGCGTATATAACCGATATTCAGGTGTATGATTTAAATTTTCTTTGTCTGTTTAAGGTTTGTGATCCTGGCATGATAGTCGTAGCTCAATGGAGTGTGTTTCTATTGTCAAACTTCGATATTTAATGCTTCCGTTCAGGCCCATATATATATAGAGATATAAGACAGGTTAAGTGTCCGTTTTTGAAGTGGTCATGCCCAAACTTCTAGGGGCGGGTTTGGGTTGAGACAGGCACAGCTGGATTGCACTCAAAAGGACAAAAAAGCAGAAGGCTGGCCGACCAGTCTAGGTGGTCGGCTGACCACTCCCCCTGGTCGGCCGACCAGGGGTCAAAAGGGTCAAGAAGAAAAGGTGGTCGGCCTACCCATATTGGTGGTCTCCCTGGTGAATGCAACTCAGTGGTATGTTGGGAGACCAGAAATTATGGCTCAAAGGTGAGGGAGACCAAGGGGTCAAAAGGGTCAATCATCAAAGGTGGTCGTCCTAGCCATATTGGTGGTCTCCCAGGTGAATGCAACTCAGTGGTGGTATGAGAGACCAGAAATTGTGGCCCAAAAGTGAGGGAGACCAGCTCTCTAACAAGAAAAATCGGGCGATCGGGGAAAGGTGGTCTCCAAGAAGAAAAGGTGGTCTCCCACCCTACTACCACCTTCCTAACCATGAAACTAGGGTCCATGCCAAAAAAGAACCTACACCGATGCAAAACGAAGGTTCGGGGGCCAAAACGCGCAGCCGGGTACCTTGAAAATTGACTATTAAGCACCGGAAGTGGCGTGCGACCACGAAGGTGGTCTCCCGGGCCACAGTGTCCCTCTAGAGAGAGGAAACAGGGTGTGTGCCAAAAAGCCAAAGCAAACGAAAGTAGTTACGCAGTCCTGAACGGAGTCGCGCGCGGCCGATGGCTTCGAAAACTGGAAATTGATCTCCAAGCAGGAAAAGTGGCCTACGACCATGAAACGTAGCCTACGGCCACTGAGAGATGGTCTACAAGACCTCTCTCTCCCTTCAGAAAGAGAAAATAGAGAAAATGAGACCTGGTTCGTAAATCGAGGCAAAACACAAAAGAGCCCCGAAGTCCGGAGGCAAGGCTCTCAGCCGAGACTCCGGAACCTCAAAACGAGCAGAACATGCGTCATCACAAAGCGCTCAATTGATGACGTCTGAGTCTTAAGGTCGGTCAAAAATGGGGTGTCTACAGCTTGGTTTGCATGGCTATAGTGTAACGGTCTTCACTAGTCCATTGCTTTGAGGTGTTGAGCATGAAGTATTTGAGTTGTTTGCATGTTATGGCATCATTTAACATATAATTTCAGCAGCATAACCTCTGTCATGTGCGCATGTATTTCACTCTTTCATTGCATTTGAGAGTTGAGCTTTGAACCTTGCTTGTGAGCCAACAAATGAGCATGTTTTTCTTGTTTTCCATGCTTCAATTCCAACATGTTTTGGCCTTTATTTTGGCATGTTTAGGCTCTGTCCAGAGCTGGTTTAGTCATTTGAGCATTGTATTGCATGCTTCTAGTGTAATACACTTCACTAGCTTTGATGCTTTACGCATCTAACATGTATTACATGAGTTGTTTGCATGATTTTGAGTCACTTAGTGTGTTATTTCAGTGCTGAAATGTATGTCATTGGATTCCATTGTTTCAATCTTTCATTCGTTTTGAAAGTAGTCTTGAGCCCCTTGATGGCTTGAATGTGGAATTGAGGTTTGCATGCCTAATGGTTTTAATCCGCCGTTGAGGATTTGTACTAACCAACAGCATGAGATCGCTTTCATGCTCAAGGCACTTATGGCTTAGACCACCTTTCAAATTAGAGGACCTTTTCACATTGAACTTAACCAGTTAATGGACTAATTGGTAAGCTAAAATGTGTAAACAAGAATTGGACCAAGTAAAACATGAGCAAGATAACATGCATATTGCATTGCATGTGTTTAGATCGGACGTTAATCCAAACACAAGGAATGTGGGACGTTTCATACTTGAAGTGATGAAACGTGTCACATTTCTTGGTCGCCAACTCCCTTGATCATGCATGATGGGGTGGGGGCACTTTGAGTCTTATGTGTGCATTCACTAAGCTTGTAAAAGCTTGGTACTTTGGCTCCCATGCATCGAAAATGCTTGGTTGGTAGCTTGAGAGCCAAGTGCCACACTCCTTTGAGCATGAGAAATGATAAGGAGGGTGGTAGTACACACATTTCCTTGCAAACACATTGCCATGCCTCTATTTGCTCTTTGTTGCAGCAAAAGGAGGAAATACAGGGAAGCAGTGCCCGACCAGCCAACAGTACTGGCCGACCGGCCATCAAATATGCCGACTGGCCACAAGCGTTGGCTGATGATCACCAACCATGGCCGATCGGCCATCAGTGTGTTCTTGAGATCAAACAGAAGCAATCTAGAGGTTGGCACAATTTTCAAAGGTTCAAAGATGTGCAAACAGAGGCATCTAGAGGCAAGGCAATGGATTTTCAGGAGGAAGCAATCGAGCATGCATGCCTCCCTCGCTCGCGAGGCCATCCTTATCGCTTTATTAGCTAGTTGTAGTTAATTACATGTGCTGTAATTAATTTAGCTTAGTTCATGTTGTAATATTGTAATTAGCTTAGATTAGCCAGTTATTCAAATTCAATTTGGTTTGTAATAATTAATTAGCTAAGTTAGTTAATTAGTTAGTTAGCTTAGCGTAGCTAGCTTAGCTTATTCGGACCCTCCTTCACGAGGGCAATGTTGCAATAAGGGTGTGTGTGTGAGTGCATGTCTTCCAACCTCACTTCTTTCTCTCTTTTACTTAATCGCTTTTGATGGATAGTTTAGGGCATATTTCGATTAGCATACCTTATGCTTTGCATGCGTGCATCATTCATTTGTATTGCATGCACCGGGCTCGGCGCATCATTCAAATTGCATTGTATTTCAATATTCATTTGAATACGTGTTTCAAACATGTTATCAAATTCTTGCATTTATATGCCATCTTAGATAGCCGAGCCTACTTAGTTGCATTATTGCATGTGTTGCATTAGGCATTGTTAACATAGTTAGGATCATGCATATTTCTAACTAGCTTTTGTTTTTGGCTTGGAGTACACTGTAAGTGTTACTCTTTAGCATACTTGCATAAGTGTGAGTGTTGCCATGACAGCATGCTTGCCATGAGGCTACTTGCTTAAGTGATTAATTGCATGAATGCCTATCGATGAAGGCTTGATTACTTGAATTGGGAAAATTCAACGAATGAATGTTATAAGCCCACTTTGAAAGTGGCACATCATGTTTTCTAAAGCCCACTTGAGGGTGGAAAATCCGTGCTTTAGCCCACCGTGAGGGTGGCATTTTCAAACCATTTTCGAAAACAAACATAAGTTGTTTTGTTCCAATTCTTGCAATTGAGTCTATACTTGCTGTGCGCATCACATAGTAAAGCTAGATTAATAACCAGAATAAGAACACATGTGTTTTTAAAACAACGTATCATGTTTAGTAGAGGCCGATCTTTGATCGGGCGAGCAGGGGTGCTCATTTCAGGACCTTCCCCTCTCGTACCCAAGTTCCGAGCCGAGGCAACTTTGGTGATAACGGACACATGGACTTTGGCACAAGTCAGGGTTCCTAAATTTCCCAAAATAAATATTTAGGTGGCGACTCTGTAATCTGGCAAAGTAGTCCATGTTTGGCGCTTTTTCATTCAAAATCGATTTTCCAAAACGATTTGCCAGATTCGGACTCTTTGGTGTTTATCAGTGTCACATTGCACTTTGTGAGATTAGATTTAGAACCGTGATAGGATTCTGAAATATAGTAAGACCAATTCGCACCCTCTCCGAAAGGGAGGCGAGTGAAGAAAGTCGAGTGCTACAGACAGTCCCAAAAAAAAAGTCCAAAATAGTACAAAAATGTACTGGAATGAAGACAAAAGTAGCTAAAATAATGAGCTAAAACATGGGGCAATTTAAGCTAGTAAACAAGCCAAAGGAGGGGTGGCTAACCCCTCCATTTTCGGGACTTCAAAATCACTTTTTTAACCTCTGAAAACCTTTGAAAATCAGTGGTAAAAAGCTCAAAAAAAGTTGATGAATTAATGGGAAACAAAAGTGTAAAGGCTTAAGAAACAAGGTGTAAAGAAGGGTGGTTAACCCCTCTACCTTTAATAGCCTTAAACCACAACCTTCAGCCCATAAAAATAGTCCAAAAATGGTTCAAAAACAATAAGAAAAGAGAGGAGAGAAGTAGTGTAGAGATGCTCAAAATTATACCTCTTGAAGCAAGGTTACTCTTTTGTTCATAAACTAACAAGTTTTCACTCTCAAGGGCTGAAATTGGGACTCAATAATCTTAACAAGGAGAGCTCCAATATTGGTTTAGGAAGTGTAGAGAGAGGGTATATAGGTTGCAAGATACAGATAGAGAGAAAATTTCAAGTTTTGGAATTTTTATTTTTTTTTTTTGTAACCTTAAACCATTAAGGAAGGCTCCCTATATATAGAAAAACAACCCTTCAGGTTGAAAATATCAAGCCTAGAACAGCTAGAGCTTTGGGGGACAGTTGGCCAAAAATATCTTGGTTTTACACTACTGGCCGGTAGGTGGCCAGTCGGCCAGAAGTGTGAATTGTCGGCCACCAAAAAACTGCTTCCAGGCCCGACTTCAAACGGGCATATCTCATTCATCCAGATTGGTTTTAGGTCATTCTTAAGTCTAAATTGAAGCCCTAGAAGTCTAATTTCCAATGGCGGTAGCCTCACATTTAAATTATAATTGTGAAAAGAGATATGCCTATGTAGACACCCAATTTTTTACCAACCTTAAGACTCAGACATCATCGGTTAAGCGCTCGGTGATTGCGCTTGTTGTGCTCGTTTCGAGGTTTTGGAATTCTTGGCTGATAGCCTCACCTCCGGACCTCGGGACCCTTTTGTACTTTGACTCGGTCCGCAGACCAAGTCTTGTTTTCTCTTCCCGGAGAAAGAGAGAGGTCTTGTAGACCATCTCTCAGTGGTCCTGGACTACTTTTCGTGGTTGTAGGCCACTGTTCCTGTTTGGAGACTAGTTTGTGGTTTTCGGAGCCGTCGGCCACGCGCCTTGGCTCGAGACCACTTAACATGCTCCATTTGGCACGATTTTTGGAACACACCCTGTTTCCTCTATCTAGAGAGAAACTGTGGTCCAGGACACCACTTTTGTGGCCGTACGCCACTTTTGGTGCTTAACAGCCAGTTTTCAGGGCACTCGGCCGCGCGCTTTGCCCTCCGAACTCTCGTTTTGCATCCGTGTTGGTTCATTTTTGGCATGAACCTTGTTTTCCTTGTTTTGGAGGTGATACAAAGGTGGGAGACCACCTTTTCTCCTTGGAGACCACTTTCTCCCCACCAGCCGGTTTTCTTGTCGAGAAGCTGGTTTTCTTGGTCTTTAGGCCACATTTGCTGGTCTCCCACCACACCACTAGCTTGCTTTCAAAGTGGAGACCACCAAATGGAGCCACTGACCACTTTTTTGTTGGGAGACCACCTACCCTGGCCAGCCGACCAGGGGACGTGGTCGGTCGACCACCTTTTCTGGTCGGCCAGCTCCCTCCTGTTTTGTCTGTTTGAGTGGGTGCCAGCTGTGCCAACTGGAAGGCGCAGACTATATCCTCCATACACGTGTATGGAGGATCTTGAGCCTTGTTTTTTAGCTTCTTAAAGAAGCTTTGGCCTTGTTTTTCTATAAGAGAGGCCGTCCCCCTCCTTGAACCAGGTTCAGAATTTCTCTAAGGCAAAACAATACATATCTCTCTATATCTCAATATTTTGGCTTATAATGTGCATTGTTCTTGACCCTTTTACACTACACCTCATAGCCATACACTTCCACCATTCATTTGAGGTTCTTGGAGGTTGTTTTTAGAGGTTAAAGAGCTAGTTTTTGGTCCCAAAGTTTGCTGGTTTTGATGAGCTTCAAGGGTAATCACTTTTTCCTCTTTTAAGCATTATTTTGATCCTTCTCTTAGCCTCATTTTCATGCTTATTTGAGCTTTGTTGTCAACTAAAAAAAGGTTCATATTTAAGTGATTTTCATGTTTGTTTAAGGCTCTTTTGGTGTTGGACGTCATCTACCCTCTTGCATGCTCTATTTAGCCTCGTTTTGAGCCATGCCATGAGACCTTTGTATTGAGATTTGCTTGGCCCTTTAGCCACTGAAATCCTACAGATTTTTAGTGGTTGGCATGTGGTTTTGAGGGCCAAAATCAGAGAGGGGTGACCCTCTCTCTTTTGGCCTTGTTTGCTTGCATTTTTGGCTTTCCAAGGGAGCATATATTTTTACACTTCCTAACCTTGGTTCAGGCCCTTTTTAGGGACTTTTAGGACCTGCCTAGACTCTGTCTATGCCTAGTTTGGTCATCTTTTGTTTGCCTCTTGCATGTGTAGAACAATCCCTTGCATAGCCTATCAAAGTAACACCTCATTCTCGCATGTATTGGTCATGTTTCAGTAGGTTTTTGGCCATCATTTGGCATGCCATGATTCTTTTTTTGGCTGGTTTGGTAGCCTCTCATATGCTTCACATGCTTGTAGTGTAAATCATGTTCACTAGCTTATAATGCATGTTGTTTGGGCCTCTATCCTAGCATATTTTGGCCACGCTCCAAAATGATTTTGTTCATATTTTGGGCTTTCTTAGCTCTGTTTTGAGGTCCCTTGGTCGAATGATGCTTGCCATGTATGGTTGTAGTGTAATAGCCTTACTTAGCCTTGAGTTTTGAATCCCCTTGCATGCTTAACTTGAGGTGTTTGCATGTTTTAGCATCATTGAGCATGATATTTTAGAGTTTATTTCTTGGCCATATTCTCATGTTTGTCACTCTTTCAATGTGTTTGAGAGTTGCATCATTATACCCGATTTATGACCTTTGCATTGAGCTTCATTCTTATGCCTTTCAAGCCACCATCTTGGCTCATTTTGCCACTAGTTTGGGCCTGCTTAAGGTCTGTTTGGAGTTGGTTTTGTCATTTGAGCATCGCCTTGCATGGCTCTAGTGTAATGTGCTTCACTAGCTTCGGTACTTGAGCCTTTCAACATGCATTATGTGAGTTGTTTGCATGATTCGAAGCCATTTTGTATGTCATTCCAGAGCTGGAACATGTGTCATTGTATGCCATATTTCATCCTTTCAATGTTTTTGTAGAGTTGCATTTTGTGCCCTTGGGCTTAGGTCCTTGCATTGTGTATGCTAGCATGAGTTTTGGAGTCTTATTTTCATCATGTTTGGCCACTGATTTGGGTGTGGCTGAGGCCCATTCATTTTGGTTTAAGTCCATTTTTGCATTGAGTATGCCAGTGTATTCCATAGCATTGAGTATGCCACATTGTCGCATGATTGATCATTGCATTGTGCATGCCTTGTTCATCTCATTGTGTATGTTAGTTCTTAGGTGCATCGTGTATGCTACGTACCACGTGCATTGAGTATGTGATTGTTAGTTCATAGCGTTGTGTATGCTAGTTGCATGTTTGCATGTCATCCATTGCATGTTTGCATCACTTAGTTGCATAGCATTTAGGTTGCATACATAAAGTCGCATTGTGCATGCCATTGTTTGTTGCATTGTGTTTGTGATAGGAGTTAGTCCGAACACGGGAAATGAGGGACGTTTCGTACTCAAAATTACGAAACGTGCCTCTATTCCCGGTCACCGACACTCTTGAGTACCCATGACGGAGTTGTTGGCTTTAGGTGCTTGTATGTGCATTCATTTCACATTGAGTCGTGCAATTCGACTCCTCGGCCATCATGCATCGACATGTACGACCAATGGCTCGAGGGTCGAGGACTACACTCCCTAGCGCTTATGCAATGACGGGAAGAGTGGTCAAATACCTTGTCGTGCCTCTCTCTTTCCTTTCCATTTGTTGCAGAAAAACAGAATCCAGGAGAAGAAACTGGTCGGCCGACCCGGTTTTCTGGCAGGCCGACCACCTTCTTTGGTCTCCACCACAAAAGGTGGTCGGTAGTTGGTCTCCCATGCCTATTAGCTGGTCCGCAGCCTTCCCACAGTTTCTCGGGGTGGAGTTTCATCTCTCTAGAGCTTTGTGCAAATTTCTGAAATCAATTGCAAACAAAGGCAAGCCGGGGCATCGTGATGGATTTTCCGACAAGGCGACTCAAGCATGCATGCATCCTTTATCATTCAAGGTAGAGCTGAGGCAGTCCACATTCATGTAGTTTGCATGCTAGTTTAATTGCTTACTTAGTTAGTTTGTTAATTAATTAGAGTTGTGTAATAATTAGCTGTAATTTATTTTTCATTTTGGTTGTGTAATAACTAGCTTAATTAGATTGGCTTAGATTAGCTAGTTGGTGTTGTATTATTTATTCGGACCCTCCGTCGAGAGGGCCAACTGTTGTAATAAGTGCGCGTGTGTGTGATGCATGTCTTCCAACCCCACATCTTTCTGCCTTTTATTTACCAGCTTATGATGGTTAGTTTTAGGGCATGTTTCAATTAGCATTCTTATGCTCGCATGATTGCATCCATTCATCTGTCTTGCATGCACCGGGCTCGGCGCATCATACTAACTGCATTATATTTCAATTCCAAGTTGAATACATGTTATCTATAGCATCTCATACACCATCTTAGAATAGCCGAGCCTATCTTAGTTGCATTTCGCATGTGTTGCGTTAGCCATCTTAACATGAACTAGGATCATGCATTGATTACTAACTAGTTTATGTTTTGGCTTGGAGTACTCGGTGAGTGTTTATGCTTTAGCATCCTTGCATGTGTGTGAGTGACTGCCATGATAGCATTCTTGCCATGAGGCTAATTGCTTATGTGATATAACTGCCTAAATTCTTGTGGGTGAAGGTTGGATTACTTGAATTGGAACAATTCATTCATTGCGAGTTTTAAGCCCACTTGACAGTGGCAAAACACCATGTTTTCTCAGCCCACTTGAGGGTGGCAAAATCCGAATTTTAGCCTACTTGCGAGTAGCAAATCGCTTTTAAAAACAAACAAGAGATGTTTTGTTCCAACTTAGACGATCCAGTTTATACTTGTATGTTGTGCGCATCACGTAGCAATTCTAGGCTAATAAACCGGAATCAGAACACATATGTTTTCAAAAACAAGATACCATGTTTAGTAGCGGCCGATTTTTGATCGAGCGAGCGGGGGTGCTCGTTGCATGACCTTCCCCAATCGTACCCAAGTTCTTGACCCGAGGCAACTTTGGTGATGAAGGACACGTGGCCATAGGCACGAGTCAGGGTTTCCTAAATTCCCCTAAAATAAAATATTTGGGTGGCGACTCTGTATCTAGCAAAGCAGTCCATGTTTGACACTTCTTTCTAAAAATTAGTTTTTCAAAACAATTTGCCATATTTGGACTCTTTGGTGATTTATCAATCTCGTATTGCACTTTACGAGATCAGATTAAGAACCGTGACATTTGAGTCCGAACTGTAGTAAGCCCAATAAACAAAACGGGATTTTCCCGGGACATTCAGGGACGTCTACAGTTTCTGGCGACTCTGCTGGGGATTTAGAGAACTTGACTCGAACTCATGATATCTTGTTTTGATTACACTTATGTGTCTCTTTGCATTGCATTTGCATTGCATTTGCATTGGTGCGCCTAGCACACTGTGTTTGCCGTATGCTATTCCTGAACGGTTTGCCGGAGGCTCACTTTGAGAAGCGTGCCATGAGGCTGACCGGTTACGGGCTCTGCCACGATGGGAATACAAACCTTGGTTTTTACCAGGGCACCCTTTTTGACCATTCGACCTAGGGCATATTCGAAATCCATAGTGACCATCCCAAACTAGGACAGGTTGCTTACCCGATTATAGGTTGTTTGAAACCGCTGTGTGTGTAGTGAAATCCTAGCTCTTGACAAAATAAGACAGGGAAACCCTACCCCTCCATAGGGGTGTTTTTTGGTTCTCACTTGCTTGCTATGTGCTGTTAGAGTGTGTCTCTACAGGTTGCACATATCAGTTTGTAAGTCAAGGTATCAGGCCTGCGGGCATCGGTATTTGAGAATCAGTTATATCTGCGGCTATCAGACTCAGTTTTGGGGCAGTAATTTGGGGAGCGGTGATCAGTGATCAAATGCAGTTATTGAGTTATGCTTATATCTGTTTTGGTGAAATTGGGCTGAGATGCTGCCTGTTTTCTCTTTCAGGGGGGTTCAAAGATTCAATTCAGAGCAGCCAATATTTTCCTTCGCTGAGACAAGGCAGAGAAAGGCCAGTCAAGGCTCACCAGTTTATCTGATCTATTAGTTACCAATCACATCACCTCTGTTCAGATCTGCAGACTCGTGCTGACGCAGAATTCAGAAGAAATTGTGGTCATGGCAACAACATTGAACCAGGGAATCACCACGCATGGTGAGACCGATGTTGATATGCCACACCCGCCCTGGTCACCTGCTAGACATTCGATCTGGGAACCCTAACTATTTCAAACTCGTGAGCCCACCACTTTTGAGCTAATGGGAATGATTGGCGATCTTCAGAGATCTGTGGCTGATCTAGCCTATGGAATATCGGCCCCGCCACCGACCACATCGTATGCGGGAAACTTCGTGCCAGAAGAGCCCCCACTATTGGGGTGGATTGTAATCGAACTCAGCCAACCTGAAGCCATCCCAAGTTCCGGCAATGACAGGTCGACAACAACCGTGCTCCGCTCCGATGTAGCAACCCAAACCTTTAACCAAGCTGAGGCTAGTGGTAAGAACAAGCAGGGGGCAGACATTGACCCCTATGAACAACTTTTGCAGGTTGTTGAGGCATTGAAAGTCGGGGGATTGAATAGAAAACAAGTGCTCGCAATTGTTACAAAAACTGTAGAGGATACTTTCATCACTCAGACCGTAGGCAGTTCAAGTCACGGGGAAAATCGAGAGAAGGGTAATCATACCAAAACCGTTCCCTCCAACCCTAATTCTGTACCCAGAAAAGATCAACAGACCAAGCCTGCACCTGCCGACCCCTTTGCTAGTGCGTCCAGCAAAAATCCACAAACCTCGAAGTATCTACCCCGAGGTCGCAGGGTCTTCCATGCCCTCTATATGCCTTTGTCCAAGGCTCTTCAAATCCTTGCTGAAAAAGGGCATCTCAAACCTCTCGAGCCTTGGCCTCTCCCTAGTCGTCTTCCATCTAGTCATGATTCCACCCAGTACTGCGCGTACCCTCAGCAGACCGGCCATGGCATCGACAATTGCTTCCGTCTTCGCTACGAAGTACAGGATTTGTTTGATAACGAGGTTGTCCTCCCACCTAGCTCAGCAAAGTCTATTGTCACTGGATCAGTGAACTTCGAGGATAATACAAGTATGTGATCAGGGGATGAACCACCTGCGGGTGGCGCTCGATTTACTTCAGATATGGCGTATGGCATGCACTGTTTTGAGCATTTGCGAATGCTAGTTTTGTAGTCTCTGACTTGGGTGTTGAGTCAGTTCTGGGGTTTTGTTTTGAGTCTGTCTCGTTGTTTTCAGTCAGTCTTTTTGATTAAGGGTCTGTCTTCTTGTATCGAGTCAGTCCTGTTGTACAGGAGTTGGGTGATTCTGGGAGTGTTACCTTGGACATCACTATTTTGTTTTGTGTTTGTCTTTTTGCTTTCTTTTTGAGTCTGTTTCTGTCGTGCAGCCAGTTACACCAGAAGATTTGAATGAAACAGCGGTGGTTTTCATGTTTTGTGCTAATTTCTGCTTCAAGCCAGTTATGCCAACAGATTTGAATGAAACGGCAGTACATTTTCATCTACTCCTCCTGTAACTTTAAGTCACTACATTGACCTAAGTTTTTCAAAACTTTTTGAACAATGTATTGAAAACGAAGAGGAAGGAATTCCCCGGGATTTGCAAAAATTTGATCAACCAATAGAAAGAGAGGCCTGCTAAGCCCTTAATCAATGAGATCATGTTTGTTAACGTGAGTACTGAGAAGGATCCTGGCTTGATCCAGATTGGTTCTACATTGTCTTCAGCGCGATCGATTGGTCGCTTTCTTAAAAGATTTCAAAAAAAAATATGTTTTGCGCCGTCCTACGAAGACCTGTGTGGAATCACTCTTGAGATTGCGCAGCCTAGGATCGCTCTCAGCCTCGAGACTCACCCCCTTTGTTTTCAAACCTTGAATTTAAATTCAGAGTGTTCAATGGTCAACCATCGAAGGAGGCCTGTGTAGCCAGATTTGAAGCAACCCATGTATTAGCGACAAGAAAGTCAGATCAAGAAGATCAGATGTCATCAAAACAAGCTTGCAAAGCTAGATCAGAAGTACCCCTGGAACTAGGGGCAAAAATGTCCGTTGCGCTCGAAGAGCCGAAGATGGATCATTCTGCAAATCAATGAAGATCGGCAAGAATTCCAAATCCCAGAGGGGAGAAACGAAGAAAGTTTTGTTGAAGAACAACCGAGTTCCTATCCACAACACTAGGGCCAAATTCAACCCCCATTGGATGGACTCCAATATCATCAATGAACAATAGCCACTCTCCTGGATTCAGATGACTTCAGGATCTCAAAGCCATTTGACATGGACAAAGCTACACTTTTTATCCTTAAGAGGCTCGTTGGGCCGAAAACCCGGAAGGGCGACCCAGGCAAAAGTTAGAGCAAGAAAAATAAAAGAAAAGAAGAAAAAAAAAGAAAAAAAAAAGAAGAACAAAAATGCAAAGAACAAAAAAAGAAAAAATGCAAAGAAAAAAAAAAGAAATGAAAAGAATTGAAAAGAAAAGAAAATCAAAGCTCGTAAGGTTGAAAACCCAAAAAGGGCGGCCTTGGCAAAAGTTAGAGCGCAAAAGGAGAGGTTAATACCCGAGTGTGCCTTACCTCGAACTACATAAGGCTTGATTCCCATGTTTGGGATACGTAGGCAACTTCATTCTGAAGTCCATCCGTAAAACCCTTTAAAATCGATCATGTCCATGTAATGGTTCTAATCATCTTTGTCATTTTTGTATCCAAGAGTTCAGTTGTGACCTTCATTATGAGAACTGGTTACAGTGTGCTGCGGTACTATTCAAACAAGGGGCAACTTTCCGTTGCCATATAGTGCGCTGCGGTGCTGTTCAAACAAAGGGGCAATTTTCCATTGTCATACAGTGCCATTCAAACAAGGGGTAATTTTCCATTCTTATGGATCTGAGGTTGTGCATCTCAAGAGCAGGTTCCATGCTCGTTGAGCAGTGGCCATTTACAAAAATAGTTTTTGAGAATTTTTACTGAGGTTGACTAATTTTCTCAAAAAGTATTCCATTTTTCAAAACTGGACCATTTCTTGGACCGAAAAAAAGAAAATTTTCAGTGCTCATGACCTGACTTGCATGATTTCAAATCAGAAAATCGAACAAGCGTGTTAATCTAACTCTCATATTGGTCGAAATTGTTTTAGAAGAAAACCAAAACAAAAAAATGGTCGAAACGATGAAGTAGGGGCACAGTCAAGTCAGGCTTCCTGTCTTTTCCCCATTGTCAATGCATTTGCCAGAAAAGGCACCATACTTGCCAGAAAGGGCACTCTACCTGCCAGAAAGGGGCGTAACTGAAGCTAACAACAAAGGGCCGAAAAGCTCTCTCATCATCCAAGCAGCAAGTTATTGAGCCGAGTGTGAAGCACGAACTGGAATGGATTAAGATATTCCACTTCCTCATTTGGACAGATCTGATCGCGTCCAAACTCCCCAGCAGATCATCGTCAACTAGTAACAGCTGCAGATTTGCTACACACCCAATGTTAGCGCAACCTCTCTATGGGAGGAACTCATTGGCTGTGAGCGAAACAAACAGAATCTAGCAGCATGCTAGGGGCAAGAGCCCGCAACTTCTTGTTTATCTATCAACCACCCTGGAGAGGGATGAAAAATGAGAGATTAAAGAATAGAGAGATGTGCGCTGAGAGGGAAAGCGAGAAAAGGGTTTTGAGAGAAAAACCGAGCTTGAGGGCCGAGTGATGTGAGAATCACAAACAAGAAAGGGTGGGGAATAATACGCGAAGAAACTGGCTCCTCGCGAACTTAGAGGTCTCTCGCCTTTGTAACACGTCTGAGTGTTGTGTCTTTTGTTTTGTTTGTCTCGATTCTCGTTTTTGAGTCGTTTCAAGTGTGTCTCAACGTGTTTAGGTTGTTTGTCCTTTCTTTTCCTTTACTGAGTCATGGTGCACTGTGTTCAGTTGTTGGCTCAATACCCGGTTGAGAACCCTTTTCTCATTACAATTTCAAAAAAAAAATTATTTTGTGCTCCGAGTGCTGTGCCGTTCTCCACATTTGTGCGAAACAAGATTTTGTTCTTTCAAAAACCGCAGGGTTCAACCCGGGTCATGTGGGAACAATAAAACAAGGACCTATCTGAAGCAATATAGGTTCCAGACTTCGAAGCAAAAGAAAAAAGGGAAAATGTCGGGCATCTGAGTTTGTTTCAACTTCTGCAAGGTCCGTCATCGCATCTTGTATGTTCAGAATGAGTTGTGTGTTCAAAATTAAAAGAATACTATGTTATGAGTCGTGGGTTCAGATCGAGCAGTGTTGTGTTATGAGCTGCGTGTTCAAAATTGAAATGTGTGAGCTGTGTGTTCAGAATTAAAATGTGCAAGCTGCGTGTTCAAAATGAAGTGAATGAGCTGTGTGTTCAGAATAAGCCGTGTGCGCCAAATGAGCCGTGTGCCCAAAATGAGCTGTGTGCTCGAAAAATGAGCTGTGTTCCCGAAATGAGCTGTGTGCCCAAAAAATGAGTTGTGCGCCCGAGAATGAGCTGTGTGGCCGAAGATGAGCTGTGTGCCTGAGATTTGCTGTGTGCCCCAAATGTGCTGTGTGCCCTAAAATGTGTTGTGTGCCCGAAATGAACTATGTGTTCAGAATAAGCTGTGTGCCCCAAACGATCCGTGTGCCCGAAATTAGCTGTGTGCTCGAAGAATGAGTTGTGTGCCCGAAAATGAACTGTGTGCCCAAAATGAGCTGTGTGCTCGAAGAATGAGCCGTGTGCCCGAAATGAGCTGTGTGCCTGAAATGAGCCATGTGCCCGAAAAATGAGCTGTGTGTCCGAAATGAACTGTGTGTTCAGAATAAGTCGTGTGCCCCAAACGAGCCGTGTGCCCGAAATGAGCTGTGTGCTCAAAAAACGAGTCGTGTGCTCGAAATGAGCCGTGTGCCCGGAAAATGAGCTATCTTCCCCCAAGATGTGTTGTGTGCCCCAAAATGTGTTGTGTGCCCGAAATGAATTGTGTATTTAAAATAGGACTTGTGCCCCAAACGAGCCATGTGCCTGAAATGAGCTGTGTGCTCGAAAAATGAGTTGTGTGCTCGAAATGAGCCATGTGCCCGAAAAATGAGCTATATGCCCGAAAAATGAGCTGTGCGCCCGAGAATGAGCTGTGTGTCCGAAGATGAGGTATGTGTCCGAGATCTGCTGTGTGCCCGAAATGTGTTCTGTGCCCCAAATGTGTTGTGTGCTCCAAAATGAGCTGTGTGCCCGAAAAGAACTGTGTGTTCAGAATAAGCCGTATGCCCCAAACGAGCCTTGTGCCCAAAATAAGTTGTGTGCTCGAAAAATGAGTCGTGTGCCCAAAAAATGAGTTGTGTGCCCAAAAAATGAGCTGTGTGCCCCCAAGATGAGTTGTGCACCCGAGATTTGCTGTATGCCCAAAATGTGCTGTGTGCTCCGAAATGTGCTGCGTGCTCGAAATATGCTGTGTGCCCGAAATGAGCTGTGTGCCCAAAATGAGCTGCGTGCCCGAAATGAGCTGTGTGCCCGAATGAGCTGTGTGCCAAAAAGAGCTGTGTGCCCAGATAAACAGAGTGTTGTGTTTCGAGCTGCTGTAGACACCCCATTTTTGATCGTCCTCAAGACTTGGACGTCACCGTTTGAACACTCGGTGATCATCCATGTTCGTGTTCGTCTTGAGTTCTCAGAGGTTTCGGTCGTGCGCCTTGCCTCAAGACCTCTCGACTTGTTTGTTTTGTGCTTGGTTGTGCACCAAACACTTGTGTTTTTGCTTCTGAAGGCAGGGAATGGCTTGTTGGCCATCCCCACACGCACTGGCTTTGGCTTGAGGCCACCAGCCCTATTTTCTTGCTACCGGCCAAATATTTTGGTCGGTCGGCAATGTTTTTGGTCGGCCGGCCATTTTTGTTGGTCAATTGGCCATATTTTCCAGCCGACCCCTTTCCATTTGCTTTTGGCAGATATTTTATGCCATAGCTGGCATCCACAATACACCTCCTCCATACACGTGTATGGAGGGATTTGCTCCCTTGTGTTGGCTTCTCCAAGAAGCTTAGGAATTGAATTCCTATAAAAGGAGAGCCTCCCCTCCCTTTCCAGAGGTTGAACAACCTGTGATATACGATATATATCACTCTCTCTATATATAGTTGTGTGTGTAATAGTGTTCTAAAGGGGTTTTTTTTTCTTAGTTTTGCACTAAGACACCTAATCTTACACTATACTTTTGTTGTTGAAGTTTTAAGGGGTTGATTTCAGAGTTTTGAGTTGGTTTTTGATCAAAAAGAGGTGTTGGAGTTGGTGTTCTTGAAGTGTTCTTCAAGGGTGAGAACTTACCTTTTTATTCCCCATTTTTGCTTAAGGTTTTAGACCTATTTTCATATTGTTTTGAGCTTAGTGTATAACTGATAAAAGTTTTGTATTTTCATGCTTGTTATAGTTGCTTAAGCTCATTTTGGTGTTGGGGGTTGTCTACCCCCTCTTAAGCCTTGTCTGACCCTTTTTGTGCCTTCCTCTTTGGGCTTTGGAACCCTTCATGTATTAACCTTCTCACCACTAAAATCTAGAGGATTTCAATGGTAGAGAAGTGGTTTTGAGGACTTGTATAGGGGAGGGACACCCCTCTCCCCTTGTGACTCATTTGCTTCCATTTAGGGCTCATAAAGGTAGCATGTTTGCATAGCTTTATTTGGCTCCATTTCAGAGGGTATTTGGTGTTAGTCTATCATGTTAGACCTCTATTTCATGTTGGTTCGATGGCCTATTGTTTGCATCATGCACTTGCTTTGTAATCCCCTCTATTGTCATAACATGTATCATGCATTTAGACCATCATACTTGCATGTTTTAGCTTGACTTCATGAAGCTCTTATCCATGTTTTGACATGTTTAAGCTCTGTTTGGTGTTGATTTGGTCATGTTTGCCATGTTTCGTATAGCCACCATGTGTCTTAGCTTGTTAGCTTTGAGTGTGTGAGTCATGAGCATGCTTTATTTGGGTTATTTCAGTGATTTGGAATCATTTATCATGCTATTTTAGTCCATGCTCCATGCTTGTATGCTTGCATTTACCATCCTTTCAAAGCTTTGAAGAGTTGTTCTTTTGTGCCTTAAAAAAGGTCATTATGCATGCCTCTTTGTTTAAGTCCTTGGGTTGCCATATCAGTGGGTTTTGGGGCTCCTTTTGGCACATTATAACTCTGATTTTCCTTGATTAAGTCATGTCATGCTTGGTTGTAATGGGTGTAGTGCGATTCCCTCTTTTGGCCTTGTGTACGCTTTGTTTTGTACTCGCCTTTCTTAGCATGTTTTGGCCTTAATCCATGCATGCTCTAGCCTTATTTTGGTCTACCCTAAGACTGTTTTACGTCACCTTGGTCCTTTGGGACTTGGTTGATATGGCCATGGTCAAGTCCTTTGGCTAGCTTTGAGATTTAAGTCCATTAGCATGCCATGCTTGTCTTGTTTAGTTGATTTTGGCATCACTCTTAACATGATTTTAGAGCCTATTGCATTGTCATATTCTCATGTTTATCACATCTGAGGATTGTGCATTGTTGCATAGTTTATGGATCAATGTGTGAGCATGCGTGTTTTGCCCTTTCGGCGCCTTAATTCATCACTTTGGCTACTGTTTTAGACATAGCTAAGGTCTTCCCACTATGGTCTAAGTCCATCTTTGTATATAGCCGCATGCTTAACATGGTACATCTTGTTGCATACTTGTTAGTTTACCTTATGTCACATGCTCGTGTACGTTGCTTTGCATTTGGCATGCTCGCTACTTTAGCGTTTGTGTGCATGCTTGAGCCATGTTCCACTCGGCATATTCATGTTACATTGCATTACTTTGAGTCGGCAAGCTCATGTTGCATTGTTTTCATGCATTGCACTATATTTGGCATACTTGCATGCATTGCATTGTTGTTTGGTTTGGGGTGTCAAACTGAACACGAGGAACGAGGGACGTTCGTACTTGAAGTGACGAGACGTGCCTCAATCCTCGGTCGCCGACACTCTTGATCCAACATGATAGAGTGTGTAGCATTCATTTGCTTTGTTGCATTCATTCTACATTAATTTGCACACTTGGCACCTTTAGCCATCTTGCATCAAAATGCGTGATTGGTGGCCCGAGGGTCGAGAGCCATACTCCCTTGAGTTCATAGCATGATAGGGAGGGTGGTCGTGCACTCATTGTCTTGTAAATTCCTTGCCATGCACTGTTTGTCCTCTGCTGCAACAAAAACAGAATTCTGCAGGAAGATATGGTCGGTTGACCATCTTCAATGCCGGCCGGCCATTAAATGTTAGCCGAGATTACCACAAATGGCCGATGACCAGTTCCCCATTGCCGGTGGCCTCACCTCCTGGTCAGTGACCCCCCACAACCCTCAGGGAGTAGTTTAGAAGCAACTTTGAGACTTGCGTAGTTTTCAGAGGTGCAAAGCAGTGCAAACAGAGACAACATGTGGCATGGCAACGGGTTTCTGAGCAAGGCGTTCGAGCATGCATCATTCAATCATTCCGAGGCGCAGCTGTGGTGGCCTCTTTAGTTTCATACTTAGACTGTTTTGTAATTAATTTGTTAATTAATTAAGGGTTTTGTAATATTTAATTAGCTAGGGTAGTTGATTAATTATTCGGTTTGTATTATTTATTTGGACCCTCCGTTGAGAGGGCGAATTTGTAATAAGTGTGCGGCGTGTGTGAATGTCTTCCAACCCCACGTCTTTCTCCCTTTTACTTACCTACTTTTGATGGTTAGTTTTAGGTCATGTTTCGATTAGCATACCTTATGTTAGCATGTTTGCATACATTCATTCGTATTGTACGCACCGGGCTCAGCGCATCATACTAATTGCATAGTATTTCAATTCCAACTTGAATACGTGTATCGAGTTGCCGCATTTCACATGCCATTCTTAGAATAGCCGAGCCTATTTTAGTTGCATTTTGCATGTGTTGCATTAGCCATCTTAACATGAACTAGGATCATGCATGATTCCTAACTAGTTTCTTATTTTAGCTCGGAGTACTAGGCAAGCTTTTATGCTTTAGCATCTTGCATGAGTGTGAGTGTTGCCATGATAGCATGCTTGCCTTGAGGCTATCTACTTATGTGATATAACTCCCTGAATGCCTGTGGGTGAAGGTTTGATTGCCTAAATTGGAATGATTCCTTGAAATCTGTGTTTTAGCCTACTTGCGAGTAGCAAACTCTAAACCATTTCCAAACAAACGGATATGCGATGCTTTGTTCCAAATTAGGTGATCTAGTCTATACTTGTGTGTTGTGCGCATCACATAGTAATTCTAGATTATTAACCGGAATAAGAACGCATGTGTTTTCAAAAACAAGATATCATGTTTAGTACAGGCCGATCTTTGATCGGGCGAGCGGGGGTGCTCATAGATGACCTTCCCCAATCGTACCGAAGTTCCCAAGCCAAGGCAACTTTGGTGATGACAGAAACGTGGACTTAGGCATGAGTTAGGGTTTTCTAAATTCTCCCAAAATAAAATATTTAGATGGCGACTCTGTATTTGGCAAAGTAGTCCATGTTTGGCATTTCTTTCTCAAAAATCAGTTTTCCAAAACGATTTGCCGGATTTGGACTCTTTGGTGATTTATCAGTCTTGCATTGCACTTTGCGAGACTAGATTCAGAACCGTGGCACATGAGTCTGAACTGTAGCATGAGGCCCTCGAGGCGCATCTACAGCTGCGTGCCAAATGAACAGAATGTTGTGTTATGAGCTGTGTGCCAAATGAATGGGATGCTATGTCATAAGCGGTGCACCTTACTTGCATTATGCATGCATTTTATCGCGCTTTCTTGCGCATCGCATTGTTTTGTGCACCTTACTTGCATTGTGCATGCATTTTATCGCGCTATTTTGCGCATAACACTGTTTTGTGCATTCCCTTTGCATCGCACTGTCTTGTGCACTCTCCGATCTAGGAGACCTTAAATCCTCTAAAGGTGCAATTCCTTTGGTGTTTGTCGTGCCCGAATGACTTCCGGTGGTCTGGTATAGCCACCTGCCTGTGTTTACGGTGAGTTCCTAGGAGACCAACTGAGACGGTGGAAACTAGAGTTCGAATGGCTCATGCCTAGAACGCAAAGGTTCGGGATTTCCGAGACTAAAGCCTAGTTTAAATACCCAGGGGAATATCCTCAGCTTGAAATCTGTATGGCAGCCCCATAGATTGAGATAGCATCTGTATGCGCCTCAATTCTAGATACTGACCCAACCTAGTCTGTCACCCTGTTGGAGAATAGGGAAAGCTGCGACCATAGTCAGGGAGAAAAGTAGTACCTGCGGTTCAGTCGAGAAAAAGGGAAAGGTCCCCAGCAGCATACGGTAGGTCGTTGCCAATTGCCCCTGTAAGGTACCTTCACTTCCTAACTACTACATCATCTAGTATGTCCATTGCATTGTATATAGAATATATTGCATGCATTTACTGCATATCCATTATATCACTTGCGCCTTTCCATGTTAAGCTTAGTCTGGCATGTGCCCATACTTTTTGCGTTAAAACATGGTTATGTGATTATGTGTACGCGCCTATTCCACTAAGGGAATTGTGGTTTGAGGGTAACGGCACCATTTCTGCGTTAGACGTGGTTTGTTTGTGTCCATGCCTTTTTTTTTAGGCAAAATGTGGTTTGGCCGTGCGCTTTATTGAATTCATCAATTGAATCCATTTCATCGTATTTTAGTTTGTTACATTCAGCATTTAGGATCACGATCTTTCCTCAGCAGATCATTCCCCACTTATATCATGCCACCCAATTACTTGTACTTTGTGGTCTCTCTGTGAAACACATAGATTTGCATGTGCTCGCACCCCTTTCACGTTGAAACACGGTTCTGTTATGTGTAAGCATCCATGCTGAGTTGTGGCCAGTACTAGGATGTAGGTACTTAGCATGTGTTAGGCTTCGTTCGACTCGTGCCCACTACCTTTTCTGTGTTAAAAGTAGTTTGATTTTGCGTCTCCATCCCTTTATGATATTTGTGTGATTTTGTACTGCTTGTGGTTTGATTATCTCACATAAATTGCATATCATTTGCATTGTTTCGTTATATTGTTTATTAATACATTGTTTTCTAATATTGCATATCATTCGCACTATTTTGCACATCGCGCTATCTTGCGCATCGCACTATCTTGTGCATTGCATATCATTCGCGCAATTTTGCGCATCGCACTGTTTTGTGCGCTGCATCATTCGCGCTATCTTGCGTACCTCATCAGCACTTGTTAGTGCATTGCATTGTTTTGCATCCCTACCGCATTGTTATGCGTTACACTTAGGTTGCATTGTCTTGCATCCCTTCCGCATTGTTATGCGTTACACTTAGGTTGCATTGTTTTGCATCCCTTCCGCATTGTTATGCGTCACACTTAGGTTGCATTGTCATGCATCCCTTCGCTTGCGTCGTCACGCACTTTTCATTTGCATTGCCATGCATATCTCTAACGAATATTGTACCTGTTGAGTTTCTTTCTTTTACAGGCACGATATTGTATGTACGGTTCATTTGAAGCTGGTGCGACTAGACGAACCGGATGGTATTGTATTCTTTGTGTGAGACGTGACGAGAATTGTATAATTCTCTTACATCCTTTCTGCATGTAATGTAGTTTGGTCTGTATTCGCTTGCTTGAATTGTTGCATTTATTGTGCATATTTGCTTCATTACAGCTTTCTTTCCATGATCATAAGTTATGTTCGGCCTTGTGCATGTCTTTTGCATTCTGCCCCTGCTTGCGGGCACATCTCTTTAATTATCTTGCCTGTTTGTCTAAGTCTTTGGCCTTGTCAAAAATGGGTCGTTTCTGGGCTTTGACATTCACTCCCGTCACTTATGACTTTCGAGTTCTGTCAAAGAGGGGCAGCTATAAACACCCCATTTTTGACCGACCTTAAGACTCAAACGTCATCGTTTGAGCGCTCGATGATTGCACATGTTGTGCTCGTTTCGCGATTTCGGAGTTCTTGGCTGAGAGCCTCACCTCCGGACCTCGGGACCCTTTTGTACTTTGACTCGGTCCGTGGACCAAGTCTTGTTTTCTCTTCCCGGCGAGAGGGAGAGGTCTTGTAGACTATCTCTCAGTGGTCGTAGACTACTTTTCGTGGTCGTAGGCCACTGTTTCCGTTTGGAGACTAGTTTCCGATTTTCAGAGCCGTCAGCCGCGCGCCTCGGCTCGGGACCGCTTAACATTCTCCGTTTGGCACGGTTTTTAGAACACACCTTGTTTCCTCTGTCTAGAGGGACACTGTGGTCCGGGAGACCACTTTTGTGGCCGTACGCCACTTTTGGTGCTCAACAACCAGTTTTCGGGGCACCCGACCACGCGCTTTGCCCCCCGAACTCTCGTTTTGCATCTGTGTTGATTCATTTTTGGCATGAACCTTGTTTTCCTATTTGGGAGGTGGTACAAGGGTGGGAGAGCACCTTTTCTCCTTGGAGACCAGTTTTTCCCCGCTAGCCGGCTTTCTTGTCGGGAAGCTGGTTTTCTTGGTCTTTAGGCCACATTTGCTAGTCTCCCACCACACCACTAGCTTCCTTTCAAAGTGGAGACTACCAAATGGAGCCACCGACCACATTTTTGTGTGGGAGACCACCTACCCTGGTCAGCCGACCAGGGGAAGTGGTCAGCCGACCACCTTTTCAGGTCGGCTAGCTCCTTCCTGTTTTGTCTGTTTGAGTGCGTGCCAGTTGTGCCAGCTGGAAGGCACAGATTGTATCCTCCATACACGTGTATGGAGGATCTTGAGCCTTGTTTTTTAGCTTCTTGAAGAAGCTTTGGCCTTGTTTGTCTATAAGAGAGGCCCTCCCCCTCCTTGACCCAGGTTTAGAATTTCTCTAAGGCAAAACAATACATATGTCTCTATATCTCTATATTTTGGCTCATAGGTGCATTGTTCTTGACCCTTTCACACCACACCTCATAGCCATTCACTTCCACCATTGATTTGAGGTTCATGGAGGTTGTTTTCAGAGGTTAAAGAGCTAGTTTTTGGTCCCAAAGTTTGTTGGTTTTGATGAGCTTCAAGGGTAATCACTTTTCCCTCTTTTAAGCATTATTTTGATCATTCTCTTAGCCTCATTTTCATGCTTATTTGAGCTTTGTTCTCAACTGAAAAAAGGTTCATATTTAAGTGATTTTCATGTTTGTTTAAGGCTCTTTCGTGTTGGGGGTCATCTACCCTCTTGCATGCTCTATTTAGCCTCGTTTTGAGCCATGCCATGAGACCTTTGTATTGAGCTTTGCTTGGCGCTTTAGCCACTAAAATCCAGCTAATTTTCAGTGGTTGGCATGTGGTTTTGAGGGCCAAAATCAGAGAGGGGTGACCCTCTCTCTTTTGGCCTTGTTTGCTTGCATTTTTGGCTTTCCAAGGGAGCATATATTTCCACACTTCTTAGCCTTGGTTCAGGCCCTTTTTAGTGACATTTAGGACCTGCCTAGACTCTGTCTATGGCTGGTTTGGTCATCTTTTGTTTGCCTATTGCATGTGTAGAACAATCCCTTGCATAGCCTATCAAAGTAACACCTCATTCTCGCATGTACTGGTCATGTTTCAGTAGGTTTTTGGCCATCATTTGGCATGCCATGATTCTTTTTTTGGCTGGTTTGGTAGCCTCTCATATGCTTCACATGCTTGTAGTGTAAATCATGTTCACTAGCTTATAGTGCATGTTGTTTGGCCCTCTATCCTAGCATATTTTGGCCATGCTCCAAAATGATTTTGTTCATATTTTGGGCTTTCTTAGCTCTATTTTGAGGTCCCTTGGTCGAATGATGCTTGCCATGTATGGTTGTAGTGTAACAGCCTTCCTTAGCCTTGAGTTTTGAATCCCCTTGCATGCTTAACTTGAGGTGTTTGCATGTTTTAGCATCATTGAGCATGATATTTTAGAGTTTATTTCTTGGCCATATTCTCATGTTTGTCACTCTTTCAATGTGTTTGAGAGTTGCATCATTATACCCCATTTATGAGCCTTCGCATTGAGCTTCATTCTTATGCCTTTCAAGCCACCATCTTGGCTCATTTTGTCACTGTTTTGGGCCTGCTTAAGATCCGTTTGGAGTTGGTTTTGTCATTTGAGCATCGCCTTGCATGGCTCTAGTGTAATGTGCTTCATTAGCTTCAGTACTTGAGCCTTTCAACATGCATTATGTGAGCTATTTTCATGATTCGAAACCATTTTGTATGTCATTTCAGAGCTGGAACATGTGTCATTGTATGCCATATTTCATCATTTCAATGCTTTTGTAGAGTTGCATTTTGTGCCCTTGGGCTTAGGTCCTTACATTGTGTATGCTAGCATGAGTTTTGGAGTCTTGTTTTCATCATGTTTGGCCACTGATTTGGGTGTGGCTGAGGCCCATTCATTTTGGTTTAAGTCCATTTTTGCATTGAGTATGCCATTGTATTCCATAGCATTGAGTATGCCACATTGTCGCATGATTGATCATTGCATTATGCATGCCTTGTTTATCTCATTGTGTATGTTAGTTCTTAGGTGCATTGTGTATGCTAAGTACCACGTGCGTTGAGTATGCCATTGTTAGTTCATAGCATTGTGTATGCTAGTTGCATGTTTGCATGTCATCCTTTGCATGTTTGCATCACTTAGTTGTATAGCATTTAGGTTGCAAACTTAAAGTCGCATTGTGCATGCCATTATTTGTTGCATTGTGTTCGGGATAGGAGTTAGTCCGAACACTGGAAACAAGGGACGTTTCATACTCAAAATGACAAAACGTGCCTCGATTCCCGGTCGCCGACACTCTTGACTACCCATGACGGAGTTGTTGGCTTTAGGTGCATGTAAGTGCATTCATTTCATATTGAGTCGTGCAATTTGACTCCTCGGCCATCATGCATCGAGATGCGCGACCGGTGGCTCGAGGGTCGAGGACTACACTCCCTAGAGCTTATGCAATGAAGGGAAGAGTGGTCATGCACATACGTGTTGCAAATACCTTGTCGTGTCTCTCTCTCTTTCTTCTTTCCCTTTGTTGCAGAAAAATAGAATCCAGGAGAAGAAATTGGTCGGCCGACCAGGTTTTCTGGCAGGCCAACCACCTTCTTTGGTCTCCACCACAAAAGGTGGTCGGTAGTTGGTCTCCCATGCCTATAAGTTGGTCGGCAGCCTTCCCATAGTTTCCCAGGGTGGAGTTTTATCTCTCTGGAGCTTTGTGCAAATTTCTGAAATCAATTGTAAACAAAGGCAAGCCGAGGCATTGCGATGGATTTCCCGACAAGGTGACTCGAGCATGCATGCATCCTTTATCATTCAAGGCAGAGCTGAGGCAGTCTACATTCATGTAGTTTGCATGCTAGTTTAATTGCTTACTTAGTTAGTTTGTTAATTAATTAGAGTTGTGTAATAATTAGCTGTAATTTATTATTTATTCCGTTGTGTAATAACTAGTTTAATTAGATTACCTTAGATTAGCTAGCTGGTTCTGTATTATTTATTCGGACCCTTCGTCGAGAGGGCGAACTCTGTAATAAGTGTGCGTGTGTGTGATACATGTCTTCCAAGCCCCACTTCTTTCTTCCTTTTAGTTACCAGCTTTCGATGGTCAGTTTTAGGGCATGTTTCAATTAGAATCTTTATGCTCGCATGTTTGCATCCATTTATCTATCTTGCATGCATCGGGCTCGGTGCATCATACTAATTGCATCGTATTTCAATTCCAAGTTGAATACATGTATCGATTGTTGCATCTCACATGCCATCTTATAATAGCCGAGCCTATCTTAGTTGCATTTTGCATGTGTTGCATTAGCAATCTTGACATGAACTAGGATCTTGCATTGATTACTACATCTTAACATGAACTAGGATCATGCATTGATTACTAACTAGTTTATGTTTTGGCTTGGAGTACTCGGTGAGTGTTTATGCTTTAGCATCCTTGCATGTGTGTGAGTGACTGCCATGATAGCATTCTTGCCATGAGGCTAATTGCTTATGTGATATAACTGCCTAAATGCTTGTGGGTGAAGGTTAG
Source organism: Camellia sinensis (assembly GCF_004153795.1). NCBI lineage: Eukaryota > Viridiplantae > Streptophyta > Magnoliopsida > Ericales > Theaceae > Camellia > Camellia sinensis. The sequence continues at coordinate 376,783 of NW_021026822.1, read as the reverse complement.
ATTACTTGAATTGGAACAATTCATTGATTGCGAGTTTTAAGCCTACTTGACAGTGGCAAAACACCATGTTTTCTAAGTCCACTTGAGGGTGGCAAAATCCGCATTTTAGCCTACTTGCGAGTAGCAAACCGCTTTCAAAAATAAACATGAGATGTTTTGTTCCAACTTAGACGATCCAGTCTATACTTGTATGCTGTGTGCATCACGTAGCAATTCTAGGCTAATAAACCGAAGTAAGAACACATATGTTTTCAAAAACAAGATACCATGTTTAGTAGTGGCCGATCTTTGATCGGGCGAGCGGGGGTGCTCATTTCATGACCTTCCCCTCTCTTTTCTGGGGGATAAAGCTCCGAGGCAACTTTGGTGATGACGGACACGTGGCCTTAGGCACGAGTCAGGGTTTCCTAAATTCCCCTAAAATAAAATATTTAGGTGGCAACTCTATATCTGGCAAAGCAGTTCATATTTTGCACTTCTTTCTAAAAATTAGTTTTTCAAAACGATTTGCCGGATTTGGACTCTTTGCTGATTTATCAATCTCGTATTGCACTTTACGAGATCAGATTAAGAACCGTGACATTTGAGTCTGAACTTTACTAAGCCCAATGAACAAAATAGGATTTTCCCAGGACGTTTAGGGACGTCTACAGCCTATTTTAGTAAAGGTTGCTCAGTTTTGTCTTAATCGGATTGATGCCTAACTTCAAACATCCATATCTCCCTCGGCTTTAGAAGATTTCGGACTCGGATTTAGTAGATGTTTGGGTCTGAATTGAAGCCCTGGAAGTCCACTTTCCAATGGTGGTGTCTTCACAACTAAATTCTAAGTGCGTGAAGAGATAGGCCTAATTTATTGAAGGCTGCTCAGTTCTCTCTTAACGGTTTGGTGCCCAACTTCTTCCCCAACTAGTTTTCTTCCCTCTCCACCTATTTTCTTCAACTCCAAACCTATAAATAAGAGGTTTTTAAACATTTTTGAAAGAGTTCACGTCTCTTCCATTTATTTCCACTTTGTCCTCACTCGGTTTACCGAAAAGTGTAATTTTTAACGAAATGCGAGTCTCGGAACATCGTAGAAACATTTTCAAAAATATTTTGAAAGAGAGGGCTTTAAGGTCTAAAATAATTTTGGTCAAAATAGTTTTGGTCCAAAATGGGCTGTAAGGTTGGGATTTAGAAGCTCTTCTTGCTGAAGAAATCGAACTTTTGTACAGCGTAACTTTCATCATCGAGTGATCAACCTGAGGCTCCCAAGTCTAAAGGGTGATCAAAAATGGGGTGTCTACACTTGGGTACTAAATTGAGATTCAGTACAGCTATTCACCCCCAAACTGACTGGCAATCCGAGAGGACAATCCAAACTTTAAAAGACATGTTGAGAGCTTGTGTCCTAGATGTTCGAGTAGTTGGGATGAATACTTGACTTTAATAGAATTTTCATATAATAATAGTTATCAATCAAGCATTGGAATGGCTCCCTATGAAGCTTTATATGGGCGAAGATGTAGAACTCTAGTGTGTTGGGATGAGATTGAAGAGAGCAAATTGTTAGGGCCTGAGATTGTTCAAATTACTACCGATAAAGTGCATATTATTCGAGAAAGGTTGAAGGCGGCTCAAAGTAGACAAAAGAGCTATGCAGATAATCGGAGGAGGGATTTGGAATTTCAAGTTGGAGATCATGTATTTTTACGAATCTTGCTGTGGAAGGGAGTGATGCGATTTGGTAGGAACGGCAAACTAAGTCGCGGTATATTGGGCATTTGAGATACTAGATCGCATTGGCAAGACAGCCTATCATTCGGTTTTACCACCTAGTCTGTCTCGCATTCACAATGTGTTTCATGTGTCCACATTGAAGAAGTATATGCCTAACCCATCACAGGTGTTAGATTTCCAACCAATCCAACTCAAGGATGATTTGTCTTATGAAGAGGAAGCCATAGAGATTGTGGACAAGAAGGATCAAGTGCTACGTTCTAAGACTATACCACTAGTAAAAGTATTGTGGAAAAATCATGCTTTGAAGGAAGCTACTTGGGAACGGGAGGATGATATGAAAATTCAATATTCATGTCTTTTTTAAGGTATGAACTAGACTAAATAAATAAATTAATTTCGTGGACAAAATTTCCTTTAGGAGGGTAGAATTATAATATTCCCAACATTCATCTAGAGCCAAACACACTCCTAAGTTAAACTCCACTTAAGATATCAAAACTCAACTCTAAACTTGATAGTAGGTGTGACCAAACATCCCATTTCGACTATTAAAAATAAAAATAAAAAAGTGCAAATTTTTTTTTACATCATTGTCTTCATTCATCTCTCTCTAACTTCTCTCTACATTCTCTCTCATTTTCCTTTACTTTCTTGGTGGCCAAACACCCCACCTTTGCTCTACCCTTACACCACCACCTTAACCCACCATCTCCACCACCACTGGCCATCTGATCTTGCCAGAAAAAGGGTCCAGTAGGCCACTCCTTCACTCTATCCGAAAATAGCACAATAGAAGTACCAACTCTAGATTTTTCTTAATCTTTTGAATAATCAAAGGTTGGGGTTTATTTTCTTGATGGATTAGAGGCTTTTAATTGATAAGAATCTTTCTCTAAAAAATTTATTTTAAGGTTTTCATATCTTGAGTTAGAGAGGATGAATTTTTTTTTATTTTAGATCTATTATGATTTGGGGTTTGATTGTTGAGTTTTATACTCGATTAGTTTCTATGAATGTTTCACATGTAGACAAGTGATCAATTTGATTGTTGTTTTGGAGATTGAGATTTGGGTCAATCTAGGTTTGAACGAGATGTAAAAATTGGGAATTTTGGTGTTAAGAAATTTAAATGTTGAAACTGATTTGATAAATGGTGGATTGGGTATCTCTATGTTCTATAAACGATTTTGGAGGAATTTTATTAATGATTGAAGTGGTTTTACTTAAGTTGTTGAGTTTATGAAAATGTTGGTTTTTAACTTTTATGGTTTAATTGATGATGGTATTGTGCATATAAATTAGTTGGATATTTAAAAAAAGTTAATAACTCAAAAATGTACAAAGTTTGGGTGTTGTGGAGATTGGATAAGTTGTTTGTTTGGGTGACTTGAAGCTGGATGAGTTTTTTAGCTTGGTTTTAGCTTTGATTCCATAGCATGTCTTATTTAGGATCAATTTTGTAGATGTTGTAATTTTCATTGAAAGCTTTCCCTTAATTTTAGATCTTATTTACTAATTGTTAGTATTGGAGGAAGGCATCTCTACACCTCTTGGGAATTAAATTTTGGAGGTGAGTATACTTACTATGGAAATTTACCTTATCTTTATCTTTAATACAAAGTTTGAAAATATTTTTTAAATTAAAGGAAGTAACACATTTCATCATGATATATGGATAAGAAGAAAATCTATAAATTTATTGAGGTCAAAGGTTGAGTTTAAATAAATATATGATTCCATTTGTATAATGAAGCATTAATTTCTATGAGAATTTATTTAAGTTGAGTCCTTCAAATTTTATAATGATGATGATTAAATGACAACGAAACGTCATGCGAGAGTATTTATTTTTATTGATCATATAACCGAATATAGCCTTTGGGGCCACAAGGGCTGAAATGCTTTGGGGTCCTCGGGACCGAAACATTGAAATGAGAATTGAAGTGCTACGATGACATGAGTTATGTTCTTATGGTTTTGTTTTGGGTAATGGTACTGTCACCATCTAAGTCGCAAGGTAACGTGACCCTAAAGCTATGTAGTGGTTCGTATGATGGACATGAAATCTTAATGTATTGAAAAGTTGCATTTTTGTTTACTTTCCTTATTCAAATGTATTTTCCGTGCATTATGAGATTCTTTGGGAAACTCTTCATAACGGTTTATGCAATTTTTTTCAATTTGTATAAATTTCAGTCCAATTAAGCTCTTATGTTTATTATCTTTATTTTGAACCCAATTGGAAGGAGCAAGTTTTATAACTCCATGGGATTCGTATACTCATTGGGCTCTAGCTCATTCTTTTTAAATTAATTTTATTTATTTATTTATTTATTTTTATTTTATTTTATTTTTTTCAGATTCCTAAACTTTTGTGTGGCTCGCCTCAACTTGGAAGATTAGAGTTTCTGAAGGATCAAATATGGGCACCTTGTAGTTGAGGTTTTTGCTTAGGGTCACTCTAGGATGTACTTTTATCCTTTGGTTTTATGAAGGAGGCTGTAAATATTTGTTTTATGAAGTTAGATGTATTGATGGGTTCATGAATAGTACGTTTTATCATTGAGGTAGTGGTGCATGGGAACTATCTTAGTAGCATGATGATATTTTTGTCTTTGAATGGATCATTTCATATACGTTGGCCAATCGAAAGATCTTATGCACTATTGGTGATGTGCTATAAGAATTATACAGGTGATTATTGTGTACAGGTGCTATAGCGTTGAAGTGTGCCCTCTTGGCGGGGTTTGCCTTGCCAAGATTGGGTTGTGACAACGAAAGACATTGTTTGTAGTCTACAAATTAGTAATGTTCGTACAAATTAGTTTTATGGCATGGTACAGCTTACCTTTTGACATGGTACATATTATTTTTTGATGTGGTACTAAATACCTTTTCACATGGTAAAGATTACTTTCTTGGCATGGTACAAATGACCTTTTCTCGTAGTACAAATTAGTTTTTGGTGGTACTGATTAACTTTTGGATATTAATTTTGTTTAATCCTCTGTTATGTATGGAATTATATTTTTGAAGTTGGATTATACTTTGTTTGTATGGAATTTCTATTGCGTTTATAATTTGATGTTAAATATGAATTTTTTTGATAGTTAAAAGGGAAATGTGTGCATGCTGTAGAAGTAATGGTTGCTAATTTCGTTAGTATATCGATCATTTTATTTTTATATAGGGTACAGGTTGCTCTAATAATGGAATAAATACAGGTGATCGAGAAATTAATAAAAAAAATTATTAAGTTTTTGGTGACTAAATATTTTGGAAGCCAAAAATGCGAGCAATGGTATTTCATGACTAAATATTTAGTAGTAAAAAAAGAAACAAAAGACTTTTGGCGACCAAATAGTTAGTAGCCAAAATAAATCAATATCAGGGAAAAAAAAGTTTGCCAACTAAATATTTTAGTCATGAAAGAACATCGCATCCTTCGGCGACTAAAATGTTTGGTCGTAAAATTCCATGAAATCTAATCTTTTGGCGGCTAAAATGTTCTGTCGTGAAAACTAACAACGACTAAACTATTTGGTCGGTTTTGGCGACCAAATAGTTAGTAGCCAAAATATATCAATATCAGGGAAAAACAAGTTTGCCAACTAAATATTTTAGTCATGAAAGAACATCGCATCCTTCGGCGACTAAAATGTTTGGTCGTAAAATTCCATGAAATCTAATCTTTTGGCGGCTAAAATGTTCTGTCGTGAAAACTAACAACGACTAAACTATTTGGTCGGTAAATGTATTATTATTAGTGACTAAAATTTTTAGTCGGTAAACGTATTATTATTAGCGGCTAAAAGATAATTTAATTTTGATTTAATTACTTTCGGCGACTAAATATTTAGTCGCCAAAATGTTATGTTTGGCAACTAAGTCCGTTTTAGTAGCTGAAGATAATACAAATATATATCCGGAAACGTGGCCAAGTGCATCTAGTAGGATTACACTATTGAAAGAGAGGGATCTAAAACTTTTTATATGTTATAGCCTATTTTAGGACGATTGTTGAAAGTTAATTTTTGACTTTTTTTGAAAAAATGTGTAAAAAATGTGAGAAACAATGTGCCTCAAAATGAGTTAAAAGCTGAAATATGATTTTTAACCATTTTCCTAACATATTTTTATATATAATTTCACAATTTGGTATGCTTCCACAGCACAGACACATCATCTATATAGCAATATAACGTAGTTGTAGCTTTCTGGTATAGCCGACACCATCTTAATTTTATTGTCATTTAATATTGAAGTTTTTTCTGTTATTATGTTATTATTTTAAGGTTTTTTTCTGGTACTCAAATTTTTTATTTATTTCTGGTTCAAATTTTTTATTTATTTATTTACTTTTCTATAACTCAAATATTCAACCTTATTGGACTGATTAATTCAAAAGACTAAATTCTATATTACCACAAGACTCAATTAAAATTGGAAAAAAGTCGGTATAAACTAAACCGATTAATCGGGAACCCTCTATCATGTATGTAACACGTGCAGTTCTGATAAGAATATGGATATGAGATTATATCATCTAACGACAACAATGGTACTATAAGATTGATTGAGGATTTAAATTAAGATTTTAGGTCAAATCAATTTTATCATGAAGCAGTTGCAGAAATATATATCTTTAACGAAAAGGGCAATGATTGGTGGCCCCAAATTCTGTGGCTCAAATGGCCCGAAAATGCCAAAACGACGTCATTTTGGCGTTTTCGGACCATTTGAGCCACATAATTTGTAGCCACCAAACATTTTCCTTAACAAAAATTATGCAAGACTTGACATCAAACAATGAATTCGTACGAATTATCAACTTTGTATATCATCAACCCATCAAACTCAATCTGATTTGCCATGCATCTCTCATGGTCTGTTGGATTACTGGATGACAACATATACATATAGACGAAAAGAGATCTGTGGTTTGCAAAGTTCCAGAGAAGATGAGTGGAAGACACCATACAGCTAAAAAAGATTAATAAAAAAAAGTGTGATTTTTTTTACGGGAGACATGGTTTTGCAAAGCTACCTACTCATAGTAATGTTAGATACTCATCAATTGGATTCTTAAATTTATTTATTGTGGTGTAGTAATAGAGATAAACTCTACACAATTGAGTATGTGATGAATCACAAATTAACATGTATCATGACATATCATAATGTATCACATCATATATGTATGTTTTTTTATGGGTCTTGAACATTTCAAAAATGGGGTGTCTACATACTCATCAATTGGATTCTTAAATTTATTTATTGTGGTGTAGTAATAGAGATAAACTCTACACAATTGAGTATGTGATGAATCACAAATTAACATGTATCATGACATATCATAATGTATCACATCATATATGTATTTTTTTTATGGGTCTTGAACATTTTCTAAACTGCTCATATACACTTTATTTAAGAGGTTAAAGAGTTATTGTCAATTATAAATGATAAATAGATTTTGTTAGTGTAGAGCACATGTCCAGAAATTTGAAAATGTTGTATATTGTGCACGAAAGTGAATGCAAAAAATAAATCACAATACTTTCAACCTCTCTTAATATGTGTTCTAAAAGCACACACTAATAAAAAGACACACACTAACAAAACACATGGTAACAAAAAAAAAATGTTAGATGTCCCAAATGTTCTACAAAACATTTATTTTATATAGGTGTTTCTGCATCTATATGAATGTTCGGCAAACGATTTAATAAAAAATTTGGTATCCCTATAGCATTGCTCCCAATGAAAAATATTGCTCCCAATGAGTTGTTTTGACTCTCTCCATTATAAGTTATTTTGCAAGAAGGTGTTTGATAACCTAATTTATCACTTAAATTTAAATGTATTAAATGATAATTAATTAAATTTGTTTGATAATTATAATTGATATCGCTTCAAAACTACAATCTCTTAAAATATAGGCTAAAAGTTTAAAAAATTAAAATGATATGAAATTTACTTAATCTTAATTGAATTTATAAATACTAAACATAAGTGTCGACATACACCATTATAAACTCATAACTATAGCCATCACCACCACCTCTACTACCCACTACTGCCATCATGCTACTACTACCACCACCACTACTACCACTACCAGTACCGCCACCGCCGCCGCCGCCGCCATCCCACCACCACCTAGGTATCTGCCAGTGGTCATTGCTACATAAACCAGTGCATTATATGAAGCTACACTCTGTTAGTGACCATCGCTAAGCATCACCTAGCCTACCATATTTATCGGTTGCTAATCGGAAGAACCTTGGTACCTACACAGCGAGGGCTTTCGGTCTTTTACCATGTATTATCAAGCCAAATTAACCAATCACAACCTCAATTATAGATGACTCAGATTCAACCTAACCGTTCAATTACATGTGAATAAATTAATTAAATAATAAATAAAAGACATTAATTAATAAACTGAAATAAAAGATATTATCTCATATATGCATGTATTAATATCATCCACAACATAAAGTAGTTCGATTACATGCATTTCATATATAAATCAAAAGAAAATGTTCTGAGACTTACAAAACAATGTGTAACCCTTTACAAAAAAAATGCCTTTCGACCTACACAAAAAGAATGGCCCAAGGCTTGAAAATCAAATGAACTCTCCTAACCCAAGTACATATCTCAGCGCCTAACCTCAAGGTCAAGTCACACCATCGACGTCTGAAAAAGATTTCAATCACGAAGAATGAACATATAGTTCAGTCAAGAACATTTCAAAAATCAATACAACTTCACAAATATTGATGATCATGATGCTATATAAGTATAACATGCTCAAAATGTTTTGTTTAAAAACAATCATTTTCCATCATCAATACTAAGACCCAATGAATCCACTCAAAGACATGTATCTGCCAGTGGTCATTGCTACATAAACCAGTGCATTATATGAAGCTACACTCTGTTAGTGACCATCGCTAAGCATCACCTAGCCTACCATATTTATCGGTTGCTAATCGGAAGAACCTTGGTACCTACACAGCGAGGGCTTTCGGTCTTTTACCATGTATTATCAAGCCAAATTAACCAATCACAACCTCAATTATAGATGACTTAGATTCAACCTAACCGTTCAATTAAAACCATCTTTTAAGAAGACCAATGCAACAATATATAATTTCTCGAATTATATTACAACACAACCTCATCAATGTCAATAAGCCAACAACAATTTCTCAAATTCCCGAAACCTCAAGTTTAAGGATGATTCCACAATCTAGGGCAGTTTCAAAATAATGTTTTCTCATGCAATTAGATATAACAAAAAAATAAATTTGAGAAGATATAATAGAGAAAACATACCCAAATCACCAAACCTTAACCTCTCTATCATGCTTTTCCAAAATCATCAACAACAACAACAACAACATGTTTTATTTTTATTGAAACTACAACAAACACACTAATAAACTCATATTGAATTTAAGAAACAGAATCTTACCTCTTGAAGAGAATAGGAGAAGGTATAACCAACTCCAAATGTCCAAATTAACTTTTGGCTCAGATTAAACCAAAGCCCTCTCCCAGATCTACAATAATAGTGTTGGGTTGAAGATTAAATCCGACTCTAAATGCTCAAAAATCAAGGTTGAAGCCCAAGAACAAAGGTAGAAATCACAACAGTAGAGAGAGAGAGAGAGAGAGAGAGAGAGAGAGAGAGAGAGAGAAGAGATAGAGATGAAAAATAGATATTTCATGCTCTAAGTTGCCTTTTATAAGTTAGGACATTGAGGGCGCGACAAGGCAATCTACGGGCCCCTTTCGCTGCCACAACCAGTTTTCACAGGAAAAGTACTGCAGGGTGGTTTTGGTCTTACCTTCTTGCTCTCACTCTTTAGGTGTGAATACTTTTAACTTAGTATATCTATCGTTTAAGTTGTGTATATGTGAAATGATTGTGGTTTATTAAGTGGGTTTGATCTATTAAAAAGAGGTTTTTACGCAAATTTCTCTAGAGATTTGAAATAACTATTGAAGATAATGGATGCTGATGATGAGTATTTGCTTTAGAAACATAAATGAGAGAAAATTCCTAATTTTGTCCAAACCCTAGTTTGAGAGATTATTCAAAGGATGAAGGTTTTTTCAATATGAAATTGAGTTGATGTTTAATAGAGTGAATATGAATTTGAATTTTTTTAAACCTTTGGAAACATACATTGTGATTGGGGAAGGGATTGGCTATGTTGGAATGTGAAAGTGCTGAAAATTATCTTGATTGATGATTATGTTCAAACCTCATTGAAGCAATTAATGGCCCTTAGATAAATTGTTATATTTTTAAATTCATGCATCATGATTCATTTTAATGATTTCGGTTCCATGATTCTTATAATTCTCCAGATATTTGGAAATGTTGAAAGGAGGTAAATAGCGTATGAATCTTGATAGTAGGGTCAGGTTTTGGAAAAGAGTTGTGAATTGTATTAGTACCCATGTAGGGGGTCAACGTGCCTAATTGTTCTATATTGAACTTATCGCCAGACAAACGAGGAAAAATGCTTTTGGGTGTCCATTGGCCTCGCCGTTTCAGGAGTCGACAAATGTGAAAAAATAATATTTTTGGGTGTCAACTAGCTCGTTGTTTTTAGAGTCGGCAAATGTGGAAGGAAAAAGGTTCTAGGTGCCCATCGCTCCGCCATTTTTAGAGTCAACAAATGTGTGAACATTTGCAGTATATAAATCTCTCTCTCTTTCTATATATATATAATAAGAAAAAAGAGCGTATATGGCATCAAAAATCTCAATTGTCATGGGCTGAAAATGGGGACAAGAACACACGATTTTTTCATATTATGGCTAGTAGACGGCAAAGGAAGAATATGTTGGACTCTGTGGTAGTGAATGGGAGCTTGATTGATTAGCCAAATTTGATTAAACAAATAGTGGTGAGTTTTTTCAATAAATTGTTTTCAGAAGTTTTGAGGGACAGACCTAAACTAGCTGGTGTGTGTAAAAAAATAAGCCCAGAATCAACAAGTATGTTGGAGGCAGAATTTTTAGAGATTGAGATTTGGGATGTTGTGAAGAAGTGTGAAGGGAATAAGGCTCCTAGGCCTGATGGATTCAATTTAGCATGTTATCAAAGGTGCTGGAGTGTTATGAAACATGAGGTAGTGCAAATGATGAAGCAGTTTCATTTAAATGAGAAGTTGGCTAAAGGTGTTAATAGTTCACTCATAACGCTCATCCCAAAAAAGGATTGTCCCATTGGGTTGACTAATTTTAGGCCTATAAGCTTGGTAAGTTCAGTGTATATGATCCTAGCAAAAGTTTTTTCTCGAAGACTAAGGCAAGTTCTTTCTATGCTCTTAGTGAAGTCCAATCAGGTTTTTTGAGTGGTAGATGCATATTTGATGGGATTTTAATTGCTAATGAGGTGGTGGACTGGTGAAAGAAGACAAAGAGAAAAATGAGTTATTCTTAAGTTGGATTTCGAAAAAAGGCTTATGATTCCGTAAACTGGGGTTTTTGTTTTCAATGATGTACAATTTCGGCTTTGATGATAAGTGGGTGGGTTGGATCAAGACATGCATATCCACAGCTAGAATCTCTGTGCTAGTTAATGGGTCTCCCACTTCAGAGTTCTCCCCTCATAAAGGGCTGAGGCAAGGTGATCCACTTTCACCTTTTCTTTTCAATTTAGTGGCAGAAGGGACGAATATTCTAATGGAGAGAGCAAAAGATTTGGGGCTGGTCAAAGGAGCTGTGGTGGGACATAGTGAACTCAAGTTGTCTCATCTTCAGTTTGCTGATGATACGATTATTTTTTGCGAAGCCAATTGGGAGGAAATCATTGCAATAAAGAGAATTTTGAGATGTTTTGAAGTAATGTTTGGGTTAAAGATCAATTTTCATAAATGCAAAGTTTATGGGATTAGTGTAGAGGATGATTTGGTTAAAGAGTTTGCCAAAAAAGTTGAATTGTTTAACTCAGAAATTGCCATTCAATTATCTGGGTATGCCTTTAGGTTCAAATCCAAAGAGGAGGAGAACCTGGCAGCCAATTGTTGATAAGTTCAAAAAGAAGTTAGCACATTGGAAGAGGAAATGTTTATCATTTGCTGGAAGGCTAGCGCTGATTAAGTCTGTTCTATCAGGTTTGCCTCTGTTCTTTTTATCCTTGTTTAAGATGCCTATGGGTATTGCTAAGCTGCTAGATAGAATCCAGTGTACCTTTCTTTGGGGTAGTGATGAGGTGAAGAGAAAAGTACATCTTGTTAAGTGGAAGGAGGTGTGCCAAAATCAAAGCCAAGGTGGGCTTGGTGTGAAGAGGCTCAGTGAGGTTAATGACTGTATGTTAATCAAATGGTGGTGGAAGTTTGGTTTGGACGATAAAGCACTATGGAAACAAGTGGTGTGCAGCAAGTATGGTCAAAGTGGTGGCAGATGGAGTCCAGTGACAGTGGAGTCAAGGGGGCTGTCTATTTTGTGGAAGGATATTATGTCCTTAGCTTCCAATAATCCATCTTTGAGGGAGTTTTTTGTGTCTGAGTTCAGGATTGTGGTTGGGAGTGGTCTTAGGATAAAATTTTGGTTGGATGAGTGGCTTAATGATCAGAGTTTATCTCTTGCTTTCCGTAGACTTTTTTCACTATCAGTTGAGAAGGATGGTTCATTGTTTGATTTTTTCCAAAGAAAAGATGGGGGTGATGAATTGAATTTCATTTTCCAAAGATCGCTTTTTGCCTGGGAAGAGGAGGAGCTTCAGAACTTGGTTGTGTCTCTTCAGGGTGCACCCAGTTTAAGAATTCAAGTAGAGAACTCTTGCACATGGTTTGCTCATTTCTCTGGAGCATTTTCTAATCTCATAATTACTAAGACCATTTGGAATAATAGCGCTCCTCCGAAGGTACAATTTATGACATGGTTAGCGTGGAAAGGTAGGATAAAATCTACTGTCTTTTTGCAAAGGATTGGGGTGTTGAAGCCTGATGCAAACATTTTCTGCATACTTTGCAAATATGAGGCAGAGTCACAGAATCATGTACTATTGCATTGTAGTTGTATTTGGAAAGGGTGGTCTGGGATTGTGGATTGGTGCGGTTTGAGTTGGGTCATTCTTGGGTCTGTGGATTCCTTGTTGTGTTGGTGGGCTGGTGTTAAGGTCCAAAAGAATGCGATGGAGATTAGAAAAATTGTGCCTCTGGCTGTGTTATGGTCAATATGGAAACTACGTAATGAATGCTTATTTAATAATGTTTAACCTAATTTTGTGGATTTGGAAGATTTGGTGAAGCTCAGAGTGGCTGTTTGGGCAAAGGCTAAATTGAAGAACTTCCCTTACTCTGTGTCTGATATTATATTCAACTTATGTCAGATTTGCTACTAATTATAAGTTATTGGCTTTTTTATGGCTAATTGGATGATGCAGATGGAGGGACATGTTGCCTTATAGAGTTTGTTGGGTGGAGTTCAGGGCTACAGGGTCTTTGGGTGTGTATTGTCAGTTGGTGGAGAAACTGAAAGTATATTTCCTGCTGTACAGTCCAGAAGTGCAGTTAATGCTGCTGGCCAGATTTGGTTATTATACTTTGTCTCTACACCAAGGAAAAATAGCAAGAGCGCTCCAGTGGTTATAGGGATGACTTGAGGTCCAGGGTGTAGCAGTGATCTGGTTTTGTTCTCTGAAAACGGTTCCTTTCATATCTTTAACAACTTGTCTATCATTTGGAATCATTTTGGTTGGGACCAGGAATAAAATCAAATCTAAGCCAATTAGGCATTCAAGTAGATGTTGTTCTGCTGTGTAGTAGAGTATTACATTGAATTAAGGTGAACTAGCAGGTTGTGAAGGAGTGGCTGAACTGAGGTTGCTCTGCTGTTGTTTTCCTTGTTATGCTCTTGTGGTCCTGTCCTTGTGGTATGCTTTGATGTTTAATAGTGGACCGCTGGTCTTTTGTGGGAATGAAAGTCCTGTCTAATTTGTTTCTGATTGAAGGATGGAATAAGGCAAGAAGGATGGATATGAGTAGAAGTTTTAAAAATATGCATTATACTAAAATAGTGGCATCAAATTCAAGTTGTTATGTATGGGTTCTGTTTTGGTTCTGCTGATGATGAAATTGTGGGGGTTGTTTGTTGCTACCAAGGTGTTAATTACGTAGTGTATGTTGCTGGTGCAAGGAGCTTGCTGGTGTTTTGATTATGAGTACTGGAGGAGTTTGTTGGGGGTGGAGCATGCTGCTGATCTGTGTGGCTGGTCTACTCAAGGATTTGGTGCTGGTGTATGCTGTCTTATGTTGTTCTCTTTTATTGTTTGCTTTTCTGTTTTTTTTTTTTTTTTTTTTGTTACTCTTGATAAGATATCAGGATGTGGACGTGGTGGTCCTAGACGTGGTAAGCCTAGAAGGCATGAGGTGCCTCTACTAGATGAAATTCCAGCGCAGGAAAAAGGGGTTGGTTAGGCCAATGTGACCGAACTAGTTGGTCAGCAGGCCACATGTGCCTTAGCTTGTGAAATGATAGGAGCATTGCGAGAATCCATGGACATTTTCAGGGATGAGAAACAAGATCAGGCCCATGTTGCTAAAACGGGGTTGTTTTTTTTGAAGCAAGAGTTTTTCCGGTTGAATCCGCATGAGTTTTTGGGTGATCCCAAGGAGCTACTAAAGACGGATGAGTGGTTAGAGCAAATAGTGAAAATGTTCAAGATGCTTGGCATCGAGGACGACCAGCTGAGAGTGACCTTGGCATTCTTCCAACTGAATGGAGATATGGATCAGTGGTGGAAGTATGCGTGTGGGCACATTGTGTTGACTTGGGAGGCTTTTGTTAGCGCATTCCAGGACAAGTTTTGGCCTCCCACTGTTAGGGAGAAGTTGAGAGATCAGTTTTCCAAGCTTGTATAGTTGAACACTCCGGTGGCTGAGTTTATGACCACATTTACCAGCTTGTCAAGGTTTGCACCCGAACTTGTGGCGACTGAAGAGCGCCGTTGTTTAGAGTTCGAGAAAAGGTTGACGATCGGGTTAATGTTCAAAGTGGCCAGGTCAATGATTAGAGATTACAGACGCCTTGTGGAAGTGGTGGCTCGTCTTGAGATCGTAATGCAGATGGAGAATAAGAGGATGAGGGGCTTCTAGAGGAGTCAGGATATTCAGGGAGACAATAAGAGGCAGAAGGGTTTTAACCCATAGCTGTCCTAGGGAGCTCAGTCGAGGTCCACTTTTCTAGTACTAATTTTAGGCTCCGAGAGAGGTGGTCAGGGACATTTCACTTGTTACAAGACTGGTCAATTGAGCCATAAGTCTCCAGCTTGCTCGCAGAAAGGAGGAGGGCAATGGTCTACATCGTCTTCGGCTTGTTGTGAGAGCTAGAGTCAAGGGAGAGGCTAGTCGCTTACTTGTTATCAGTGTAGGCAGACGGGACACATAAAGAGGCTTTGCCTACAATTGGGTGGCACACCTGGTGCGTCTAGCTCAAGGCAGACACAAAGCCACTAGTCAATATAGTCAGCACAGGCCTCAAGGGCCAATCAGGAAGCCTCTTCGGCTCAATTAGTGCATCAGGCTTCTGCTCCAAGGGGTGAGCAGGTTGAACAGAGACCTACAAGGTGTATGTATGCTATTATTGCACCAGATTTGTACCAGCTCCTTCAGTAGTGAGATGTACCTTCTTGTTTTATAATTCAGTTGCTAATATGTTAATTGATATGGGTGCATCCCATTCATTTATCTCGCCTACATTTGCATCGATTTTGGGGTTAGAGTTGGCTCAGTTAGTATTTCCTATCTATGCAGAGTCACTTATTGGTGGCAAGATTGTTTTGAAGCAGGGGTATTAGGGTTGTGACATAGAGGTTGCTGGTCGCTGACTTCTTTTGCATTTGTGTTAATTGTCATGTCTAGTTTTGATGTTATATTAGGTATGGACTGGTTGTCATCATATTGGGCTGTTATAGATTGTTACCATCAGAAGGTTACTGTATGTACCTTAAGCGGTAATTGTTTCTATTTCTTGGGAGACCGGGTGGATAGAGTCTTATCACCGGTGTATGATCCATATGGGCGGAGTGAACTTAGTTGCCTTCTTGCCAACTTCTTAAGTACTAAGTGTGATGAAGTTCGAGTCGAGTTGCCAAGGGTAGTTTGTGAATACCCAGATGTTTTTTCGGAGGATCTTACTACCTTACTACCTCATCGAGAGATCGAGTTCTCTATTGATTTAGTGCCTGACACTACATCGATTTCTATGGCACCGTATAGATTTACACCTGCCAAGTTGAGTGAGTTAAAGATTTAACTCCAGGAATTATTAGATAAGTGTTTTATTTGCCTTAGTATTTTGCCTTAGGCAACACCGGCTTTTTTTTCCATAAAGAAAGATGGTGCGTTGCGACTTTGTATAGATTACCGAAAGTTGAACCGGGTGACTGTTAAGAACAAGTACCCAATGCCTCGTATAGATGATTTGTTTGATCAGTTGAAGGGCTTTTGTTGCTTCTCTAAGATAGACTTGAGATCGGGTTATCACCAGTTGAGAGTAAGGGAGAAGGATATCCAAAAGACGACATTCCGTACGCGGTATGGCCATTATGAGTTCCTAGTGATGCTTTTTGGGTTAACCAATGCACCAACTGTGTTTATGGATTTGATGAATCGGATCTTCCGTGAGTTCCTAGACCGTTTTGCGGTTGTATTTGTGGATGACATGTTGATTTACTCACCCTCTGAGGAGAAGCACGAGGAACACTTACAACTAGCGCTTGAGTTGCTTAGAGCCCACAAACTGTATGCTAAGTTTGGGAAATGTGAATTCTGACTGATAAAGGTTAAGTTCTTAGGCCATGTGGTATTCAGGGAAGGGGTGATTGTAGATTCATCCAAGATAGAGGCATGACAACTGTACAACATTTACAGGGTGATCAACTATGATGTGAATATGGTGTAAATATTCACATTGATGTAAATATCTACTTCAATGTCAATATTCACATTATGAATATAATGTAGATATTCAACTTCTAACATCAATGAAATATGATGTAAATATTTACAGAGTTGTTGGTATTGTTGCGTGTTGATGGATATAAAGCAATTAGAGCACTTAATCTTGGATGGTTGTTAACCCTCTTTTGGTTCAATGTGTGTTCCATTGTACATAATCTGTACAATATTTAAAGGGTGATCAAATATGATGTGAATATGGTGTAAATATTTACATTGATATAAATATCTACTTCAATGTCAATATTCACATTATGAATATAATGTAGATATTCAACTTCTATTGTAATCACCAATGTATATATTTACATTCCTTTCCAACCCTCTGTTTTTGAGTCAATGATAACATAATGTAATCACAAATGTATATATTTACATTAGTATTGTTGTTTTTGGATTTGATTTTGGAATGAACTCCCTATTTTCACTCTTTGTCCATGTTGCTGATGTTCATTTTTTTGTTGAATATTACATTCATTTGTTATTAATGTTGTTTATGGTTGTGATTTGGTAATGAACTCTCTAGTTTTTTCCCTCTATCAATATTGGTATTGTTGATTATTGATGTCCATAGAACCGTCAATCTTTACCCAAAAATATGATGGAATATGATGTAAATATTCACATTATGGTTGTCAATCCTCTTTTCGGTCAATGTGAATTCCATTATACATAATGTCAATGTTTACATCAGATTGTTAAATATTGGTAATGACTAGTTTGTCTTAAATTGTCATGTGTTATTGTTTTGTAATACACTCCTTAGACCGCCCGAACCCCGCTCTGCGCGCGAGGACGCGAATTGTAGTTCTAGTTACTACAGTTCGGACTCCTGTCACGGTTCTGAATCTAATCTCACAAAGTGCAATGTAAGACTGATAAATCACCAAAGAGTCCAAATCCGACAAATCATTTTGGAAAATCGATTTTAATCACAAAGCACCAAACATGGACTGCTTTGCCAGATTTCAAAGTCTCCATCTAAATATTTTATTTTGAAAAGTTTAGGAAACCCTAACTCGTGCCTAAGGCCACCTGTCCGTCATCACCAAAGTTGCCTCGGCTCGGGAACTTGGGTACGAGAGGGGAAGGTCCTGAAATGAGCACTCCCGCTTGCTCGATCAAAGGATCAGCCTCTATTAACATGATATGTTGTTTTTGAAAACACATGTGTTCTTATTCTGATTTATCAGCTAGCTTACTATGTGATGCGCACATCACACAAGTATAGACTAAATCACTCAATTTGGAACAAAACATCTCATGTTTGTTTTCGAAAATGGTTTGAAGTTGCTACTCGCAAGTAGGCTGAGACGCTGATTTGCCACCCTCAAGTGGGATTAAAACATGATTTTGCCACCCTCAAGTGGGCTTAAAACTCGCATTTGATGAATTGTTCCAATTCAAGAAATGAAACCTTCATCCACAGGCATTCATGTAGTTAAACACTTAAGCAGTTAGCCTCATGGCAAGCATGCTATCATGGCAGCCACTTACACACATGCAAAGATGCTAAAGCATAAACACTCACAGTGTACTCCGAGCCAAAACAGAAGCTAATTAGAAATCATACATGAATCCTAACTATGCTAAGATGCCTAAGCAACACAAGTAAAAATGCAACTAAAATAGGCTTGGCTATCAAGAATGGCATATGAATGCAACACTTGATAACATGTATTCAAATAGGAATTAAAATACAATGCAATTTGTATGATGCGTCGAGCCCGGTGCATGCAAGGCGAATGGATGATGCACGCATGCGAAGCATAAGTATGCTAATTGAAATATGCCCTAAACTAGCCATCAAAAGCTGATAAGTAAAAACGAGAAAGAAATGGGGTTGGAAGGCATGCATCACACACACGCACAATTATTACAACATTTGTGCCCTCTTGACGGAGGGTCCGAAAGAATAAACTAAGCTAGCTACACTAAGCTAAGCTACTTAACTAATCTAATTAGACTAGTTATTACACAACACATTGAATAACTAGCTACAACTAATTATTACATCATTTTAATTAATTAACAAATTAATTAAATTACATAAACATGCTAATTAACAAATAAGCATTAAACTACACTACTCAGCTCTGCTTTGGAAAGTCGAACAATGCATGCACTTGGCTTCTCACTCGGAAATCCATCGCTATGCCCCAACTTGCCTCTGTTTGTATTTGATCTCAGAACACTGCACAAAGCTCTAGATAGCTTCTACCCCATCATGGGAACCTCCAGGAAGGCTGCCGACCACTTGATGGTGTTGTAGACCACCTGTAGACCACTTAAGTTTGTTGTAGATCAGAAAAAGTGGTCGGCCAGCTAGTTTTTCTGGTCTGCCGACTAGAAAATTCTGCCCAACTCCATTATGCTGCAACAGAGAACAACAAGGGGCACAACAGTGTATTTGCAAGATATATGTGCACAACCACCCTCCCTATCATTTCTTAAGTTCAAGGGAGTACGGTTCTTGACCCTCGGGCCACCAACCGAACATCGCAATGCATGATGGCCAAGAAGCCAAGTTTGCATAATTCAATTTCAATGAATGCACAAATAACACATTTGGGCCTTAACCTCTATCATGTATGATCAAGAGGGTTGGCGGCAAAGAAATGAGGCACGTTTCATCACTTTAAGTATGAAACGTGCCACATTCCTTATGTTTGGATCAACGCTCGATCCAAACACAATGCAACATATACAACACGATCAACCTATCAATGCTAATGGCATGCACAAGATTTCTGTCATGTGAATAATGCATGCATGGTATGTTTGAAGGCTAAAGCATTAAAGCAAGTAAAGAGCATCATATAAGAGGCATGCAATACAATGCTCAATGGACTTAAACCAACCCCAAATAGACCTCATGCATGCCCAAACAATGACCAAAATGCACTAAAATGATGGCATGAAAGGCAAGATAATGAAGCTCATGTAATGGCTCATCAACAAGGCATAAGGGCACAATTCCCAAACACATTGAAGGAGTAGAAAATGTGAGAGTGTGGCAATGAAATATACTCTGAAATCAAGTAAGAAATGATGCTAAATCATCCAAACAACACAAGCATAGCATCCTAAGGACCTTGAATCATTTAGGCTAGTCAAAGCTATTGCACTACAACCATGCATAACCCATCCTATATGACCCAAACTACTCAAAACAAAGTTGTGGCATGCTAAATCAATGCCAAAACATGCTAAAGCATAGGCTCAAAAGGGCAAGCAATGTGTACTCATTCATTGGCTCACAAACATGGCACAAGGCATAACCCTCAAGAGCAATGAAAGAGTGATAAACATGGGAGTATAGACAAGACATAAGCTTTGAAATTCCATTCCAAATGATGCTAAATCATGCAAATTGCCTAAGCAATGCTTGCTAAGAGGCTCAAAGCTTAAGGCTAGCAAAGGCACTTGCACCATAGCCATATTAAGAAAGCCCCAAAGGGCCAAGGTGAATCAAAACAGTCCCAAGGCTGGTCAAAACAATGCCAAAAACATGCTTGAACATAGCCAACATATGCTAGAATAAAAGGCATGAAGCATGGAGCATACAAGGCCAATGAGGAGGATTACACTACACATACCAAAACCAAGCATGAGATGACTTCACCAATAAAAATTAGAGTGGTAACATGGTAAAATAACACCAAAAAAATGCTAAGATGGTAGCCCAAAAGCTTAGGCAAGCATGCATACATATTGGCTCATGGACAAGGCATGAAGACACAACTCTCAAACATGATTAAAGAGTGATAAACATGAGAGTATGGAAAAGATATAAGCTCTGAAATACCATGCCAAATGATGCCAAGGCATGCAAACATCACAAGTATAGCATGGTAGAGGCCTCAAAACTCAAGACTAGTAAAGGCATTTGCACTATAGCTATGCAAAACATGAGTCACGTGGCCAAGGCAACCCAAAATAGTCCTAAAACATGTCAAAATAATGCTAAAACATGCATGGAGTATAGCCAAGGTAAGCTAGCATGAAGAGCCAAAACACTCTGTACACTAGGCTATTGGGCAAGATTGCACTACAAGTGCACAAACCAAGCAAAAGGTGACTCCACCAACCAAAAACAGAGTTATGACATGTCAAAATAACACCAAAAATGGGCTGAGACTAAGCCAACACATGCTAGAATAACAAGCTAACTCATTAGGCATGCAAGGCTAGCGAAGATGATTTACACTACAAGTGCATGAAGCATGCAACCAATGATCAAACAAGCCAAAAACAAAGTTAAAGCATGTTAAATAATGGCCAAAACTGTGCCGGAGTGGAGCCAAAACATGCTAGAATTATAGGCTAAAATAGCAAGCATACAAAGCTAGTGAGCAAGGTTTACACTACAAGTGTAGAAGGCATGCAAGAGGTGAGTCCACCAATCAAAATCAAAGTTATAACATGCCAAAATAAAACCAAAAAAACATGCTTGAACTAAGCTAATTCAAACCCCAAGAGCATGCTACTTTGTAAGGCTAACAAGGCTAGTGAGCAAGATTTGCACTACAAGCATACAAAACAAGACTCAAAGGACCAAACCAGCCCAAAACAGTCCTAAAACATGCCAAATCAGAGGCAAAAATATGCTAAAACTAAGCCATTAAAAGACAGAAAAGCATGCTCACATGTTAGGCCACCTACTCATGCAAACAAGACACAAGGAGGGGAGGCCACCCCCTCCTATCTTGGACCTTAAAACATGATTTTTGCCACTGAAAAACCTCTGATTTTTAGTGGTTTAAAGGGCCAAAAAGTTTGGTTTAAAGGTGGTAAGAAGTTGCACAAAAGGCCTCGCAAGCCAATGAACAAAAAGGGAGAACAACCCCCTAACTCACCAAGCCTTAAATTACCCTTCATACACCCTAAAAACATAGAGTTTTTGACCGTCCAAAACCAGCCCCAAAATAGTCCAAAACAATGGAAAAGGGTGATGAAGCAAGTGTGCAAAACAAGTACAAAAGGGGAGATTTATACCTCTTGAAGCCAAACACACTTTAGAGCAACAAAACAAGATTAAACCAAGCTAAAATCCTTTTCTTGAGCTCCAAGAAGGTCCAAAGTTATCTCAACCCAAAGGTGGAGGCATTTGGTCAAGGATTGTTATGCAAAAGCTAAGGGCTTGTATGCAAACTAGAAGTGATTCCCCACTTGTATGCATAAGAGTGCAAGAGAGAGAGAATTCTATAGAGAGAAAGGTTTTTTAGAGAGAGAGAGGCTCCCAAATCTTCCAACCTTGCAAAATTTGAGATATATCTTCCATATATAACAATTCAAGAGCTTTGGGTCGGAAATATCTGAATTGCAAATATCTGAAGCAGTGTGCAACAGCTGGAAAAGAAATATCTGGGAATGCTGGGCTTTCTGGGAATTTCTGGTCGACCGACCACTTCAACTGGTCAGTCAGCTACCTTTTCTGGTCTGCAAGGATCATTTCTAGTTGGCATATGGTTGGCACGCTCAAAAAGTGGTCGCCACACTCCCTTGGTGGTCTGCAACAAAAAAAGTCCTGGTCCCCGACTTGAAGCTAGCCTAACTCCTTCATCTGGATCCCTTTTCAGGTCATTCTTGTGTGTAAATTGAAGCCCCGGAAGTAAGCTTTCCAATGGTGGCAGCCTTGGATCAAAATTCAAAGTGTGCTAAGAGATATCCCTCTTTTAGTGAAGACTGCTTAGTTTCAGTCCCACCGATTGATGCCTAATTTCAACCAGCTATATCTCTCCCGTCCGGACTCGGCTTCAAGAGATTCTTGAGTAAAAAATGAATCCCCAGAAGTAATCTTTCCAACAGTGGTGGCCTCATAGTTGAAATCCAAGTATTCAAAAGGATAGGCTTGATTTAGCGAGGGATGCTCGACTCTCTCTTAACGATTCATGTCCATCTTCTTCTCCAACTTGGTTTCTTCCCTCTTCTCCTTTTTTCTTCAACTCCAAACCCCTAAACAAGGTTTTTTGAAAGATTTTTTAAAGATTTCATCTCTCTTTCATTCATTTCCATTTTGTCCTTGCTCGGTTTATCAAAAAGCGCAACATTTAACGAAATGCGAGCGTCGGAACATCGTTGGAACTTTGTTTCAAAAATATTTTGAAAGAGAGGATTTTAATGTCTAAAATCTTTGGTCAAAATAGTTTTGGTCCAAAAATAGGGTATAAGGTTTGGATTTGGCTCTCTCATTGCCAAAGAAACTAAACCTTTGCACTGCACAACTTTCAACACCAAGTAAACCATCAGTAATGCCCAAGTCTTAAGGGCGGTCAAAAATGGGGTGTCTACAGTTGCCCCTCTTTGACAGAGCTGAGAGTCATGAAATGACATGAGTGAATGTCAAAGCCCAGAGACGACCCATTTTTGATAAGGCCGAAGACTTGGACAAACAAACAAAATACAGATACAAAAACAAATGGTTGCGCCCGCAGGCTGCCTACGTATCCCTTTGCAAGGAATCAAACCAACGTAGTTCAGGGACATGATGCAAAATGATATGAAATATTACAGAACAGTGTAATTGACATACAATGTAACAAAACAATGCAAATGATATGCAATGTAATTGAATCATCAGACCACAAGCAGTGCAAAACCACACAAATATCATAAAGGGATGGAGATGCAAAATCAAACTACGTTTAACATGGAAAAGGTGTCGGAGCCCTCAAACCACAATTCTCTTAGTGGAGTAGGCATATGCGCAGGAAGAACTATGTGTTTCGCAGAAAGAATACAAGTAATTGGGTGCCATGATATAAGCGAGGAATGATCTGTGGAGGAAAGATGGTGATCCTACATGCTGGATGCAACAAAACAAACTACAATGCAATGAATGCAGTGAATAAGGCATGCGGCCAAACCACATCTTGCCTAGAAAAGGCATAGACACAAAACAGACCACGTCTAACATAAAAAATGTGCCGACACCCTCAGACCACAATTCTCTTAGTGGAATAGGCGCGTACACATAATCACAGAACCATGCTTTAACGCGAAAAGTATGGGCACATGCCAAACTAAGCTTTAACATGGAAAGGATGCAGGCGATACAATGGATATGTAGTAGATGCATGTGGTAGATGCTATATGCAATGCAATGTAGTAGCTAAAATGCAATGCATTAAACATACTAGATGATGTAGCTAGGAAGTGAAAGTACCTTACAGGGGCAATCGGTGATGACTGACCTCATGCTACTCGTAATCTCCCGCTTCTTCTCGGTTGAACCGCAGGTACTACTTTTCTCCCTGGCTATGGTCGCAACTTTCCCTATTCTCCAATAGGATGACAGACTAGGTTGGTTCAGTATCCAGAATTGAGGCGTATACGTGCTACCTCAACCTATAGGGCTGCCATACAGATTTCAAGCCGGGGATACACCCCTGGGTATTTAAACCAGACTTTAGTCTCGAAAATCCCGAACCTTTGCGTTCTAGGCATCGGCCATTCGAACTCTGGTTTCCACCGTCTCAGTTGATCTCTTAGGAACTCACTACAAACACAGGCAGGTGGCTATACCAGACCACCAGAAGTCGTTCGGGCACGATGAACACTAAAGGAATTACACCTTTAGAGGATTTAAGGTCTCATAGACCGGAGAGTGCACAAGACAGTGTAAGGGGAGATGTAGGATTTAAGGTCTCCTAGACCAGAGGATTTAAGGTGTCCCAGACCAGGTGAGTGCACAAGACAGTGCGAGTGATACAAAAATACAATGTGCACAAGACAGTGTGATGCAAAGTGAATGCACAAAACAGTGGTAAGAAGATGCACAAAACAGCGCGATGCAGGTTGAAATGCACAAGACAGTGCTAACAAGATGCACAAAACAGTACGATGCAAGAGTGAATGCACAAAACAGTGCTATACAGGTACACAAGACAGTGCGATGTGGATTAAATGCACAAAATAGTGCGATGCAATGCACTAACAAGTACAGGTAAGGTGCGCAAGATAGCGCGATGCAATGCACTAACAAATGCAGGTAAGGTGCGCGAAATAGCGCGAGCAATGCACTAATAGGTGCAAGAATGGTGCGCAAGAAAGCGCGAGCAATGCACTAACAAGTGCTACGAGCATTTTCTATGCACGGTGAGAGCAATGATGAAATGCACAAGATAGTGTGATGCGCAAGAAAGCGCGAGTGTAAACTGCACAAAATAGTGCAATGCGCAAGAAAGCACGAGTGTAAACTGCACAAAATAGTGCGATGTGCAAGAAAGCGCGAGTGTAAAGTGCACAAAACAGTGCGATGTGCAAGAAAGCGCGAGTGTAAACTGCACAACAAAGTGCGATGCGCAAGAAAACGCAAGTGTAAACTGCAGAAGAAAGTGCGATGCGCAAGAAAGCGCGAGTGATTGGAAATGCACTAAACAGTGCGATACGCTAAACAACGCGAGTGATTTGAAATGCACTAAATAGTGCGATGCGCTAAACAACGCGAGTGATTTGAAATGCACTAAACAGTGCGATGCGCTAAACAACACGAGTGTAATGCAATGCACAAGGTAGTGCGAGTGAAACACAACCACAAGATGCACAAGACAGTGCGATGCAATGCACTTACAAGTGCAGGTAAGGTGCGCAAAAGAGCGCGAATGCAATGAGCATTTTCTATGCAAGTATGGAAGAATGCATTTTCTATGCAAAAGATATGAGCATTTTCTATGCAAGTATGGAAGAGTGCATTTTCTATGCAAAAGATATGAGCATTTTCTATGCAAGTATGGGGGTATTTTCTATGCAAAAGATACGAGCATTTTTTATGCAAGTATGGGGGCATTTTCTATGCAACAGACAGGCACATTCTATGCAAACTTGAAAGCATATTCTATGCATGATTAAAAGCTTATTCTGTGCAATATTGAAAGCATATTCAATGCATGAGGCAGGCATACTCTATGCAACAGGCAGGCATATTCTATGCATGATTAAACACATATTCTATGCATGATTGATAAACGATGCGCGGCACACATGCAACAGAAGTGTATATGAAAATGCACATTCTATTCAATAGAGGGGCATCAAATATGTACTTTGGTGCATCCGATTTACCTCTTAGAGAACTTTGCAACACTCAGCTTAAAAAGGGCACACCCTGTTCATATTGGCGAGAGATAACATCTGCTGCTGCTTTAATTGCCATTCCGACTTGAAGCAGGTTTAAGCTTGGGGTCGAGATACACTCATACTCCAGAGAAAGGCGAGGCCTGACAAGATGCACCTGGAATGCAGTCTCAGAATTTGCTGGAGTTGAAACACACTAAGATGCTCCAAATTTTCCCTCTTTTCTTTTGCTTTGCAGTCCGGAACCTATATAGCTTTAGATAGGTCCTTGTTCTATTGTTCTCACATGACCTGGGTCAAACTCTGTGGTTTATGAAAGAAAGAATCATTTTTTGTACAAATGTGGAGAATGGCATAGCACTCTAAGCACAAAATGATTTGTTTTTGAAATGAAATCAAGAAATGAGTTCTAAACCGGGTATTGAGCCTACAACTGACCACTGCCAAAACGACTCAACAAAGAGGAAAGACAAGGTAAACAACCTAAACACATCTATTGACACTCAAAACGACTGAAAACAAGAATCGAAACAAAACAAAAATAACAAACACAACACTCGGATGTGTACCACCAGTGGGAGACTTCTCAGTTCACGAGGAGCCTGCAGCTTCTTCGGGTATTATTTCCCACCCTTTTCTCATTTGTGATTCTCACATCACTCTGGCACTCAATCTCTTTTTCTCTGAAAATCCCTTTTCTCACTTTTCTCTCAACGCACATCTCTCTATTCTTCAATCTCTCTTCTTTTTTATCCCTCCCCTGGGTGGTTAACGGATAAACAAGAAGTTACGGGCTCTTGCCCCTAGCATTCTGCTAGATTCTCTTTATTTCGCTCATAACAGTGAGCTTTCCCACAGAGGGGTTGTGATGCGGTTGAATGTGCAGCAAATCCGCAATTGACAACAATTGATGATGCCCTTAGCCAGTTCGGATATGACCAGACCTTTTTGGATAAGGGAGTGAAATATCCTGCTCCCTTTCCAGTTCGTGCTTCGCACTTGACTTGATACCTCACTGCTCGGAGGATGAGAGAGCTTTCGGCCCTTTGCTATTAGCTTCAGTTGTGCCCTTTTTTGGCAGGTAGAGTGCCCTTTCTGGCAAGTATGTTGACAATGGGGAAAAGACAGAACACCTGACTCAACTGTGCCCCTAGTTCATCATTTTGACCATTTTTTGTTTTTGAGCTTCAACTAAAACAATTTTGACCAAAAAGAGAGTTTGATTAACATGCTTGTTCGATTTTCAGATTTGAAATCATGCAAGTCAGGTTGTGAGCACTGAAAATTTTCTTTTTTTGGGACCAAGAAATGGTCCAGTTTTGGAAAAATGAAATAATTTTTGAGAAAATTAGTCAACCTCATTAAAAATCCCAAAAACTATTTTTGTAAATGGCCACTGCTCGACCAACACAGAATCTACTCTTGAGATGCACAACCTCAGATCCAAAACAATGGAAAATTGCCCCTTGTTTAAATGGCACTGCATGGCAATGGAAAGTTGCCCCTTGTCTGAATGGCACCACAGCGCACTGTAATCAGTCCTCAAAGTGACGATCACAACCAAACTCTCGGATATAGAGAAGATAAAGATGATCAGAACCATTACATGGACACAATCGATTTGGAAGTGTTTATGGCTGGACTTCAGAATGAAGTTGCCTACGTATCCCAAAGATGGGAATCAAGCCTGACGTAGTTCCGGGTTAAGGAACACTCGGGTATTTAACTACTCCTTTTACGCTCTAACTTTTGCCAAGGCCGCCCTTCCGGGTTTTCAACCTTGCGAGCTTCGTTTTTCATTTCTTTTCATTTCATCTTTTCTTCGTTCCTTTCTTTTTAGAATTTTTTATTTCTTTTTCTTCATTTCTTTTTTTGTTCTTTTTGCTTTTATTTTCATTTTTCTTCTTTTTCTTGCTTTAACTTTTGCCTGGGTCACCCTTCTGGGTTTTCGGCCCAGCGAGCCTCTCAAGGGTAAAAGTGTAGCTTTGTCCATGTTAATCGGTTTGAGATCTTTAAGCCATCTGAATCCAGGAGAATGGATGCTGTTTGCTGATGATGTAGAAGTCCATACAATAGGGGCTGAAGTTGCCCCTAGTGTTGTGGATAGGAACTTGGTTGTCCTTCAGCAATACTTTCTTCTTTAAGCTGCTCGAATTTGGCTTTCTGGCCAGTTTTCATTGGTTTGCAAAATAACTCATCTTTGACTCTTCGAGTACATCTGCCATTTTTGCCCCTAGTTTGAGGGGTGCTTCTAATCTAGCTTCGCAAGCTTCCTTTGATAACATTTGACCTTCTTGATCTGACTTTCTTACCCCTAGTTCGAGGGCTGCTTCGAATCTGGCCATACAAACCTTACTTTGTCATTGACCATTGAACATTCTGAATCCAAGTTCAAGGTTTGAAAGCAAAAGGGGTTGAGTCTCGAGACTGAGAGCGATCCTAGGCTGCACAATCTCAAGAGCGATTCCACACAGGTCTTCCCAGGACAGCGCAAAATTTTTTTTGAAATCTTTTAAGACAGCGACTAGTCGCTCTCGTTGAAGACAATGTTGAACCAATCTGGGTCAAGCCAGGATCCTTCCCAGTACTCACATTAACAAACATGATCTCCTTCATTAAGGGCTTAGCATGCCTCTCTTTCTCTCAATTGATCAAATTTTTGCAAATCCCAAGGAATTCCTTCCTCTTTGTTTTCATCACAGTGTTCAAAAAGTTTTGAAAAACTTAGGTCAATGGAATGACTTCAAGGCACATAAAAAGTAGGTGAAAAGCACTGCCACTTCATTCAAACTTGCTGGCACAATTGGCTCAAGACAAAAACAAACACAAAAGCGTGAAAATCATTGCTGTTTCATTCAGATCTTCTGGCTCAACTGGCTCAATGGTAGAAACAGACACAAAAGAAAGGGTGTAAAAGACAAACACAAAACAAGCAAGTGATGCCTGAGGTAACACCCCCGAAATCACCCGACTCTAACACAACAGGACTGACTCGATACAACAAGACAGACCCAACTGACTCAGTACAAAAAGACTGACTCAATACAACACAACAAGACTGACCCAATACCCAAGTCATAAAGTAAAATTAACAGCATTCGCAAATGCTCAAAGCAGTGCGTGCCATCCCCAAATCTAGAGTAAACTAAGCGCCATCGGCAGCTGGTTCATCCCTCGATCAAATGATCACATTATCCCCAAGTTTACTGACCCAGTGCCGATAGACTTTGCAGGACCTGGCGCGACGATGACCTCTTTATCAATCAGATCTTGTATTTCATGGCGAAGACAAAAAAACATGTCAGTGTCATGGCCGGCTTGTTGATGAAAGACACAGTACTTAGCCGGGATATGGGAGAGAGGAAGTTTATTCGGTAATGGCTGCGGCTTCAGGTGTTTGAGATGGCCTTGTCCAACGAGGATTTGGAAAGCTTTGGACAAAGTCATGTAGAGGGCATGGAAGACCCTCTGACCTCGGGGTTGGTGCTTCGAGGTTTGTGGATTTTTGCTGGATAGACTAGCAAAGAGATTGATAGGCTCTGATTGGGTTTGCTGATCTTTTCTGAGTGCAGGATTAGAGCTGAAAGGAACGTTTCTGGTACGATGGCCCTCATCCCGGCTTGCCCCTTGATTCAAACTGCCCCCAAGTTAAGTGGCGAAAGTATCATCCACAGTCTTTGCAACAACTGCATTCCCTTGCTGTTTGTTCAGTCCCTCGGCTTTCAAAGCCTCAACAGCCCACTGAAGGTGTTTATGGGGACCAATGCCTGCCCCTACCTTGTTCTTACCACTCGTTCCACTTTGCCAAGGGATTAGCCTTCTTCCAATGCAACCCGTCCCAAGATTGGGGAGCCTTTTGGCGTGAAACTTGTAGCATGTGATGTGGTCGATGATGGAGCCAATATCCCAAAGGCCAGCTCTGCCACAGTTCTCTGAAGATCTTCAATCATTTTCATCAGCTCAGAAGTAGTGGGTTCACCGGTTTGAGATAATTGGGGTTTGACTGCATTCATCATGCATAAGTTCATGCTGAATGGAATGAACACGTCCGGCTTGGGTAAATGGGCTGGGGTGATATATATGCTGGGGTCGTAAGGGACGGCCAGTGTATGGATTAGGTTGAGATGTGGATGAGGTACTTGGTCATTGGGGTTTGGAGGTGGAGCTATCGTCCAGTTGTCGATGAGATTTTGGAACTTATAACAAAGGCGGTAGCAATGATCGGTGCCATGACCGCGCTGTTGATGGTACACATAATACTTGGAGGGGTTATGCCTGGCAGGGAGTGGGTCAGGCAGAGGTTGAGGATCAAGGGGTTTGAGATGCCCTCTTTCCATCAGGACTTTTAGTGCGCTGGTTAGGCTCATATAGAGGGGAGTGAAAGTTCTACCCTGAGCTCGAGTTGGGCCGACGGTTTGTAGGCTTGATTTGGCAAAAAGGTCGGCTGTCATGACTGTATTGATTTCTGTGGGTTTGGAAATAGTGTTACTACCAGCATTGGTACTCCCTGCAAAAACCCTCCTTATCGGTTCACTTGTTCTAGGAATGATCCCACTGTTGAACGCATTCTCGACCTGAACCCCCAGTTCATGCAAACTTTTGAAAGTGAATAGTGGAGCGACTATCAACTTTTGCAACCTATCATGCTCGAGGTTTTGCACCACTATCCGCACTTGATCCCTCTCAGAAGGGCGATCTGTCATCTGTGCTGCCTTTGCTCTTCACCTTGCAACAAATTCCACAAACGGCTCTGTAGGATTCTGGTGGGTTACTTCAAGCTCTTGGGTGGTCATTTCAACTCGGGTATTGTAAGAATACTGATCAACAAAGGCCTCAGCCAATCCTTCCCAGTTCTGTTTCACTGTATTCTCCAACTTGGCATACCAAGTGGCTGCTACACCCGACAAGGTTCTTCTATACAGAGAGAGTTTTTGTGGCTTAGTCAGACCCATCGGCTTCAGGACATCCAAGAAAAGCCGGATATGTACCATAGGATCTCCAGACCCGTCAAAATGGTCAATATGTGGCATTTCGAATCTGTCTGGGAGCCTTACGGCAGCCTCGGTGTACCCATCCTCAATGTCTGGAATGGAGTTAAGGCCCTGTGCCTTTTTCAATTGCTTCTCGAGGTTCGCAATTTTCACCGCAGTCGGATCGAGGTCATTAGCATCAAGGGGATAAAGCCTCTCATTAGGCTGCACCAGGGGTCTAAGCACCTGAGCTTGAGTCAACCTTTCTCGAGGATTCGGACACTGCAAATCTTCAACTGGCGGAAGTGGGTCAAAGTTTGGCTGGGGTCCCAAAGCTGGATGTGAGGCAGATGCCCCAGATGGGCACTGCGTTTCAATA
>NW_021026822.1:319186-342972 GCF_004153795.1 Camellia sinensis | reverse complement strand
TGCGTAATCTTGCATATATAAACTAACTTGCAAGAATTGGAATACTTGATTTCATGTTTGTTTGCAAAATTGTTTCGAAATATGTACCACTTGAAAAAGTGATCGCATATAAACATTACTGAAATTATTCCAATTTGAGCAACTAGCCTTCATCCACAAGCATTGAAGCAATTTATAACACTTAAGCAATTAGCCTCATGGCAAGCATGCTAAACATGTCAACAATCACACTCATGCAATATGCTAAAGCAACTAAAGGCTCACCTAATACTCCAAGCCAAAAAGATGATGAAAATAGAAAGATACATGATTCATAACTATACAATATGACTAATGTAAGGCACACGATATGCAATTAATAGGCTCGGCTACTAATATAACATATGAATCACTTTGATAGCATGTGGTCTAAGCTTCTTAAGGTTAGCAATTTTCAACAAGGTCGGATCGAGCTCATTAATATCATGGGGATAAAGCCTCTCATTAGACTGCACCAGGGGCCTGAAAACTCAGGCTTGTGCCAACCCTTCCTGGGGATCTGGATCATGCAAATCTTTAGCTGGCGAAAGTGGGTCAAAGTTCGGCTGGGGTCCGGAGACCGGATGTGTGGCAGATGCCCCAGATGGGCATTGCATTTCAATATTGGTCTCATCCTGCACGACAGTTCCCTGATTTAATGCTGCTATCACAGCCACAACTTCTTCCGAACCCTGTGCCATCACAGTCTGTTGAGTTTGAATAGAGGTGATGTGACTGGTGACTATCGAATTGGTTGAACCGGTGAGTCCTGACTGGTCTTTCTTTGCCTTGCCTTCGGTGAAGGTAACACTGGTTGCCGTTGAACTGAATCTCTGACCTGACAAAGTCTATCAACACAAGTCCAATGCACCCGGGGGATATTGGAGCCTTCTGAAGCTATGGTTCCCAGACTACATTGCAAAAGAGAAAATAGACAGCATCTCAGCCTGATTTCACTTGAACGGATATGAGCATAGTTGAATGACTGTGCACCCTACAGAATTCTGCCCAAAATTATGCTTGTAAACTGATACCCTCAGGCCGATACTCAGACTTGCAACTGATACATATAACCTGTAGAGACGCACTCTGACAGCACATACCAAGTAAGTAAGAGCCAAAACACCCATATGGTGGGGTAGGGTTTCCCTGTCCTATTTTGTCAGGAGCTAGGGTTTCATTACGCACACAGCGGTTTCAAACAACCTGCAATCTGGTAAGCAACTTGTCCTAGTTTGGAATGGTCACTACGGATTCCGATATGCACTAGGTCGAATGGTCAAAAAAGGTGCCTCGGTAAAAACTGAGGTTTGTGTTCGCATCGTTGCAGAGCCCGCAACTGGTTAGCCTTATGGCACGCTTTTACAAGCAAGCCTCCGACAAACCGTTCAGGAATAGTAGCCAGTAAACATGGTGTCCTAGCCCCACCGATACAAATGCAATGCAAAGAAACACATAAGTGTAGACAAAACAACATAGCATGGTGCTCGAGTCAAGTTCTTTAAATCCCCAGCAGAGTCGCTAGAAACTGTAGACCGCCTGAACTCCGCTCCACGCGCGAGGGCACGAATTGTAGTACTAGCAACTACAATTCGAACTCCTGTCACGGTTCTGAATCTAATCTCACAAAGTACAATGTAAGACTGATAAATCACCAAAGAGTCCAAATCCGACAAATCGTTTTGAAAAACTGATTTTAATCAAAAAGCGCCAAACATGGACTGCTTTGCCATATTTCAGAGTCGCCACCTAAATATTTTATTTTGAAAAATTTAGGAAACCCTAACTCGTGCCTAAGGCCACGTGTCCGTCATCCACAAAGTGGCCTCGGCTCTGGAACTTGGGTACGAGAGGGGAAGGTCCTGAATGAGCACCCCCACTAGCCCAATCAAAGGATTGGCCTCTACTAACATGATATGTTGTTTTTGAAAACACATTTGTTCTTATTCTGATTTATCAGCTAGCTTACTATGTGATGTGCACAACACACAAGTATAGACTAAATCACTCAATTTAGAACAAAACATCTCATGTTTATTTTCGAAAATGGTTTGAAGTTGCTACTCGCAAGTAGGCTAAGACGCGGATTTGCCACCCTCAAATGGGCTTAAAACATGATTTTGCCACCCTCAAGTGGGCTTAAAACTCGCATTTGATGAATTGTTCCAATTCAAGCAATGAAGCCTTCATCCACAGGCATTTATGCAACTAAGCACTTAAGCAGTTAGCCTCATGGCAAGCATGCTATCATGACAGTCATTTACACACATGCAAGGATGCTAAAGCATAAACACTCACAGTGTACTCCGAGCCAAAACAAAAGCTAATTAGAAATCATGCATGAATCCTAACTATGCTAAGATGCCTAATGCAACACATGCAAAAATGCAACTAAAATAGGCTTGGCTATCTAGAATGGCATATGAATGCAACACTTGATAACATGTATTCAAATAGGAATTGAAATACAATGCAGTTTGTATGATGCATCGAGCCCGGTGCATGGAAGACGAATAGATGATGCACGCATGTGAAGCATAACTATGCTAATTGAAATATGCCTAAACTAACCATCGAAAGCTGATAAGTAAAAAGGAGAAAGAAATGGGGTTGGAAGACATGCATCACACACACTCACACTTATTACAACATTTGTGCCCTCTCGACGGAGGGTCCAAAAGAATAAACTAAGCTAGCTACACTAAGCTAAGCTACTTAACTATTCTAATAATCTAATTAGACTAGTTATTACACAACAAATTGAATAACTAGCTACAACTAATTATTACATCATTTTAATTAATTAACAAATTAATTAAATTACATAAACATACTAATTAACAAATAAGCATTAAACTACAATACTCAGCTCTGCTTTGGAAAGTTGAACAATGCATGCAATTGGCTTCTCACTCGGAAATCCATCGCTATGTCCCAACTTGCCTCTGTTTGCATTTGATCTCAGAACACTGCACAAAACTCCAGACAACTTCTACCCCATCATGAGAACCTCCAAGAAGGCTGCCGACCACTTGATGGTGTTGTAGACCACCTGTAGACCACTTAAGTTTGTTGTAGACCAGAAAAAGTGGTCGGTCAGCTAGTTTTTCTAGTTTGCCGACTAGAAAATTCTGCCCATCTCCATTTTGTTGCAACAGAGAACAAGAAGGGGCACAACAGTGTATTTGCAAGATTTGTGTGCACAACCACCCTCCTTGTCATTTCTTAAGCTCAAGGGAGTGTGGTTCTCCACCCTCAGGCCACCAATCGGGCATTGCAATGCGTGATGGCCGAGAAGCCAAGTTTGCGTAATTCAATTTCAACGAATGCACAAATAACACATAAGGGCCTTAACCTCTATCATGCATGGTCAAGAGAGTTAGCAACCAAGAAATGAGGCACATTTCATCACTTCAAGTATGAAACGTGCCATATTCCTTATGTTTGGATCAACGCTCGATCCAAACACAATGCAACACATACAACATGATCAACCTATCAATGCTAATGGGATGCACAAGATTTCTGTCATGTGAATAATGCATGCATGGTATGTTTGAAGGCTAAAGCATTAAAGCAAGTAAAGAGCAAGATACAAAAGGTATGCAATACAATGCTCAATGGACTTAAACCAACCCCAAATAGACCTCATGCATGCCCAAACAATGACCAAAATGCACTAAAATGATGCCATGAAAGGCAAGATAATGGTGCTCATGTAATGGCTCATCAACAAGGCATAAGGGCACAATTCTCAAACACGTTGAAAGAGTAGAAAATGTGAGAGTGTGGTAATGAAATATACTCTGAAATCATGTAAGAAATGAAGCCAAATCATCCAAACAACACAAGCATAGCATCCTAAGGACCTTGAATCATTTATGCTAGTCAAAGCTATTGCACTACAACCATGTATAACCAATCCTATATGACCCAAACTACACAAAACACAGTTGAGGCATGCTAAATCAAGGCCAAAACATGCTAAAGCATAGGCTTAAAAGGGCAAGCAATGTGTACTCATTCATTGGCTCACAAACATGGCACAAGGCACAACCCTCAAGAGCCTTGAAAGAGTGATAAACATGGGAGTATAGCCAAGACATAAGCTCTGAAATACCATTCCAAATGATGCTAAATCATGCAAATAGCCTAAGCAATACATGCTAAGAGGCTCAAAGCTTAAGGCTAGTAAAGGCACTTGCACCATAGCCATATCAAGCAAGCCCCAAAGGGCCAAGGTGACTCAAAATAGTCCCAAGGCAGGTCAAAAACATGCCAAAAACATGCTTGAACATAGCCAACATATGCTAGAATAAAAGGCATGGAGCATGGAGCATACAAGGCCAATAAGGAGGATTACACTACACATACCAAAACCAAGCATGAGATGACTTCACCAACAAAAATCAGAGTTGTAACATGGTAAAATAACACCAAAAATCTTGCTGAGATGGTTGCCCAAAAGCTTAGGCAAGCATGCATACATATTGGCTCATGGACAAGGCATGAAGACACAACTCTCAAACACAATTAAAGAGTGATAAACATGAGAGTATGGAAAAGATATAAGCTCTGAAGTACCATGCCAAATGATGCCAAGGCATGCAAACATCACAAGTATAGTATGGTAGGGGCCTCAAAACTCAAGACTAGTCAAGGCATTTGCACTATAGCTATGCAAAACATAAGTCATATGGCCAACGCAACCTAAAAAAGTCCTAAAGCCTGTCAAAATAAGGCTAAAACATGTATGGAGTATAGCTAAGGTATGCTAGCATGAAGGACCCAAACACCAAGTACACTAGGCTAATGGGCAAGATTGCACTACAAGTGCACAAACCAAGCAAGAGGTGACTCCACCAACCAAAAACAGAGTTATGGAATGTCAAAATAACACCAAAAATGGGCTGAGACTAAGCCAACACATGCTAGAATAACAAGCTAACTCATTAGGCATGCAAGGCTAGCAAAGAGGATTTACACTACAAGTGCATGAAGCATGCAACCAAGGATCAAACAAGCCAAAAATAGAGTTAAAGCATGTTAAATAATGGCAAAAAATGTGCTGGAGTGGAGCCAAAACATGCTAGAATTATAGGCTAAAATAGGAAGCATACAAAGCTAGTGAGCAAGGTTTACACTACAAGTGTATAAGGCATGCAAGAGGTGAATCCACCAATCAAAATCCAAGTTATAACATGCCCAAATAACACCAAAAAAACATGCTTGAACTAAGCTAATTCAGTCCCCAAGAGCTTGCTACTTTGTAAGGCTAACAAGGCTAGTGAGCAAGATTTGCACTACATGCATACAAAGCAAGACTCAAAGGACCAAACCAGCCCAAAACAGTCCTAAAACATGCCAAATCAGAGGCAAAAATATGCTGAAACTAAGCCATAAAAAGATAGAAAAGCATGCTCACATGTTAGGCCACCTACTCATGCAAACAAAACACAAGGAGGGGAGGCCACCCCCTCCTATCTTGGACCTTAAAACATGGTTTTTGCTACTGAAAAACCTCTGATTTTCAGTGGTTTAAAGGGCCAAAAAGTTTGGTTTAAAGGTGGTAAGAAGTTGCACAAAAGGCCTCACAAGCCAAGGAACAAAAATGGAGAACAACCCCCTAACTCACCAAGCCTTAAACTACCATTCATACACCCGAAAACAGAGTTTTTGACCGTCCAAAACCAGCCCCATAATATTCCAAAACAATGGAAAAAGGTGGTGAAGCAAGTGTGCAAAACAAGTACAAAAGGGGAGAGTTATACCTCTAGAAGCCAAGCACACTTTAGAGCAACAAAACAAGCTTTACACCAAGCCAAAATCCTCTTCTTGAGCTCCAAGAAGGTCCAAAGTTATCTCAGCCCAAAGGTGGAGGCATTTGGTCAAGGATTGTTATGCAAAAGCTAAGGGCTTGTATGCAAACTAGAAGTGATTCCCCACTTGAATGCAAAAGAGTGCAAGAAAGAGAGAATTCTAGAAAGAGAGAGGTTTTTTAGAGAGAGAGGCTCTCAAATCTCCAACCTTGCAAAATATGAGATATATCTTCCATATATAGCAATTCAAGAGCTTTGGGTCGGAAATATCTGAATTGCAAATATCTGAAGCAATGTGCAACAGCTGGAGAAAAAATATCTGGGAATTCTGGGCTTTCTGGGAATTTATGGTCGGCCGACCACTTCAACTAGTCAGTCAGCTACTTTTTCTGGTCTGCAAGGATCATTTCTGGTCGGCATATGGTTGGCATCCTCAAAAAGTGGCCGGCACACTCCCTTGGTGGTCTGCAGCAAAAATCCGTCCAGGTCCCCGACTTGAAGCAAGCCTAACTGCTTCATCTGGATGCCTCTTCAGGTCATTCTTGTGTGAAAATTGAAGCCCCGGAAGTAAGCTTTCCAATGGTGGCAGCCTTGCATCAAAATTCGAAGTGTTCTAAGAGATATCCCTCTTTTAGGGAAGACAGCTTAGTTTCGGTCCAACCGGATTGATGCCCAATTTCAACCAGCTATATCTCTCCTATCCGGACTCGGCTTCAAGAGATTCTTGAGTGAAAAATGAAGCCCCAGAAGTAAGATTTCCAACGGTGGTGGCCTCATAGTTGAAGTCCAAGTATTCAAAAGGATAGGCCTGATTTAGCGAGGGATGCTCGACTCTCTCTTAACGATTCATGCCCATCTTCTTTTCCAACTTGGTTTCCTTCCTCTTCTCGTCTTTTATTCAACTCCAAACCCCTAAAAAAGGTGTTTTAAAAGATTTTTCATAGATTTTTCAAAGATTTCATCTCTTTTTCATTCATTTCCACTTTGTCCTTGCTCGGTTTATCGAAAAGCGCAACATTTAACGAAATGCGAGCGTCGGAACATCGTAGGAACTTTGTTTCAAAAATATTTTGAAAGAGAGGGTTTTAAGGTCTAAAATCTTTGGTCAAAATAGTTTTGGTCCAAAATGGGATATAAGGTTTGGATTTGACTCTCTCCTTGACAAAGAAACCGAACCTTTGCACTGCACAACTTTCAACACCAAGTAAACCATCAGTAACGC
Organism: Camellia sinensis; assembly: GCF_004153795.1. Classification (NCBI taxonomy): domain Eukaryota; kingdom Viridiplantae; phylum Streptophyta; class Magnoliopsida; order Ericales; family Theaceae; genus Camellia; species Camellia sinensis. The sequence goes on along the minus strand of NW_021026822.1, from coordinate 335,913 downwards.
TCAAGTCTTAAGGGCGGTCAAAAATGGGGTGTGTACACCTTGTGTCAATGTTAGACTTGTTTGTGTTGTTGGTTGTTGATGGTCATGAAATAATTACAGTCCAAACTTTGGATGGTTGTCAACCCTAATTTGGTTACATGTGAATTCTTGTAGGTATGCTGTAAATAATAACATCATATTATTTCACTTGTTATTGATTAACATCAATGTCAATTTGCACATTCTGAACATAATATCAATATGCACAATATGACATCAATGGCAATATTCACATTATGAACGTAATGTCAATATTCACCTTTCGACATTAATGGAATATGATGTAAATATTTACGGAGCTGTTGGTATTATTGCTTGTTGATGGTTATGAAAAATTAGAGCCCCTAATCTTTGATGGTTGCCAACCCTCTTTTGGTTCAATGTGAATCCCATTATACATAATGTCAATATTTGCATCAGATTGTCAAATATTGGTAATGACTAATTTGTCTTAAATTGTCATGTGTTATTATTTTGTAAAACACTCATTATCTTTTCCCTTGTGTCAATGTCAAACTTGTTGGTGTCGTTGGTTGTTGATGGTCATGAAATAATTATAGACCAAACTTTGGATGGTTGTCAACCTTATTTTGGTTACATCTGAATTCTTGTAGGTATGTTGTAAATAATAACATCTTATTATTTCACTTGTTATTGAGTGACATCAATGTCAATATACACATTCTGAACATAATGTCAATAATTACATTCTGAACATAATGTTAATATTCACATTGTAACATTTTGAACATAATGTCAATAATTAAATTCTAAACATCATGTCAATATTTACATTGTAACATTCTGAACATAATTTTAATATTCACATTCTGAACATAATGTTAATATTCACATTGTAACATTCACATTGAATATTCACACCATATATTTGGCTGTGAACATTCATAGTCAAATATATAATGCAATGATGTGAAGATTAACATCATGTATACAATGTGTTAGTTTAATATTAATAATATGTTACTATTCCATATTTCATCTGTTATTTTTCTCCAATTTTTTGGTTGTTGTAGACCGCCCGGAACTCCGCTCTGCACGCGAGGGTGCGAATTGTTGTTCTTAACTACTACAGTTCGGACTCATGTCACGGTTCTAAATCTAATCTCACAAAGTGCAATATAAGACTGATAAATCACCAAAGAGTCCAAATCAGGCAAATCGTTTTGCAAAACTGATTTTAATCAAAAAGCGCCAAATATGGACTGCTTTGCCTGATTTCAGAGTCGCCACCTAAATGTTTTGTTTTGGGAAATTTAGGAAACCCTGACTCGTGCCTAAGGCCACGTGTCCGTCATCACCAAAGTTGTCTCGGCTCGGGAACTTGGGTACGAGAGGGGAAGGTCCTGAAATGAGCACCCCCGCTCGCTCGATCAAAGATCGGGCTTTACTAACATGATATATTATTTTTGAAAACACATGTGTTCTTGTTCCGATTTATTAGCTAGCTTTACTATGTGATGCGCACAACATACAAGTATAGACCCAATCGCTCAAGTTGGAACAAAACATCTCATGTTTGTTTGTTTGAAAATGGTTTAAAGTTGCTACTCACAAGTAGGCTAAGTCGCGGATTTGCCACCCTCAAGTGGGCTTAGAAAACATGATTTGCCACTCTCAAATGGGCATAAAACGTACATTTCGACGAATTGTTCCAATTCAAGCAAAGAAGCCTTCATCCACAGGCATTCATGCAGTTAATCACATAAGCACATAGCCTCATGGCAAGCATGCTAAACATGGCAACACTTACACACATGCAAGGATGCTAAAGCATAAATACTCACAGTCTACTCCGAGCCAAAAAAGAAGCTAGTTAGAAATCATGCATGAATCCTAACTATGCTAAGATGCCTAATGCAACACATGCAAAATGCAACTAAGATAGGCTCAACTATTCTAAGATGGCATGTTAATGCAACTTGATAACATGTATTCAAATAGGAATTGAAATACAATGCAGTTTGTTTGATGCGCCGAGCCCGGTGCATGCAAGACAGATGAATGATGCATGCATGTGAAACATAAGTATGCTAATTAAAATATGCCCTAAAACTAACCACTGAAAGTAGATAAGTAAAAGGGAGAAAGAAATGGGGGTTGGAAGACATGCATCACACACACGCACACTTATTACAACAGTTGTGCCCTCTCGACGGAGGGTCCGAATAATAAGCTAACTAGCTAATCTAAAGCTAATTTAAACTAATTATTACAAAACGAAACTAATTAACTAATCCTAGTTAACTAATTAGTTATTCCAACACAAATTGAATAGTTAAGCGCATTAACTAATTAAGTACGAAAACGAATGCATTAGCTAGCTTAAGCAAAGCAACTAAGTAAAGCAAATAGAAGAGGTCCACAGAGCGAGAAGTGCATGCATGCTTGGTCGCCTCGTTCGGAAATCCATCGCGATGCCCCAACTTGCCTCTGTTTTCAATTGTTCTCAGAACACTGTACAAAGCTCCAGATAGCTTTTGCTCCACCATGGGAACCTCCAGGAGCATGGCCGACCACTTGACTTTGCTACAGACCAGAAAAAGTGGTCGGCCAGCCACTTTTACTAGTCTGCTGACCAGTTTTTGCTGCCAAACTCCAATTTGCTACAACAGAGAACAAGAAGGGGCATGGCAATGTATTTGCTAGATATGTGTGCACAACCACCTCCCTATCATTTCTTAGGCTCAAGGGAGTGTAGTTCTTGACTCTCGGGCCACCAACAGAGCATTGCAATGCACGGTGGCCGAGAAGCCAAGATTGCATGAATCAATGTAAATGAATGCACAAATAACACATAAAGCCTTAACCTCTACCATGCATGATCAAGAGGGTCGGCGACCGAGAAATGAGGCGCGTTTCATCACTTCAAGTATGAAACGTCCCTCATTTCTCGTGTTTGTGTTAACTCCCTATCCAAACACAATGCAAGGCATGCACACACAATGCAAACAACAAGCATGTAAATATCATGCAATACAACAAGCATGCAACAACATGCACTACAACAATCATGCAACAACATGCAAATAACAATGTCATATGGACTTAAACCGAATATGGACAGACCTCAATCATGCCCAAAATAGTGGCCATAATGCATCAAAACTAAGGCACAAAAGGGCCAAGAACACACGCTCATGCCTTGGCCCATCAACTAGGCCTAAGAGCACAACTCTCAAAAGTTGTCAAAGAGTGACAAATGTGGAAGTGTGACAACACTATATGCACTGAAATCAAGTGTGAAATGATGCCAAATCATTCAAACAACACAAGCATGGCATGCAAGATTCCTTAAGCATGAAGGCTAGGAAAGGGGACTACACAAGGGCATGCAATACATGGAACAAATGAATGAACCAAACATGGATAGAGCTCAAATAGGTCAAGACAATGACCAAAACATGCTAAGTTAGGAGCTCAAAAGTCTAGGCACGCATGCATACAAGCTAGGCCACAAACAAGGCAACAATGCACAACCCTTAGAGGCACTCAAAGGGTGAATGAAGTGAGAACATGGCAATGCTATATGCTCTGAAATAACATGATAAATGATGCCAAATCATGTACATGTCACAAATGAAGCATGCCATGGTACTCAAAACTCAAAACTAGCAAGGCCAATTGCACTACAGCTATACAGTATAAGAACCATATGGAAAGTACAACCCAAAACAGTCCTAAAGCATGCTAAAATGATACTAAAACATGCATGGACCAAAGCTAAAACAAGCTAGCATGAAGGGCATAAGGCATGATGTATGCAAGGCCAAAAGGGAGGATTACACTACACCTATCAGGACCAAGCATGAGATGGCTTCGCCAACAAAAATCAGAGTTGTATCATGGAAAAATAACCCCAAGTACACACTGAAATGTTAGCTTGCAAGCTTAGGCATGATGGCATACACAATGGCACATGTTTAAGGCTTAAAGCATAAACCCTCCAATGCATGGAAAAAGTGACAAATGTGAGTGCATGACCATGAAACATGCACTGAAATCTCATAACAAATGGTGCCGAATCATGTAAATAGCCCAAGCAATGCATGCTAGTGGACTCAATACACAAAGCTAGTAAGCTAGATTGAACCGTGGCTATACAAAGCAATGCATGCACGACCCAAAACACCTAAAACAGAGCTAGAGCATGCTAAAACATGAACAAAAGTTTCTTGAAGTTGAGCCAAAAGCATGCTAGAATGATGGTCAAAAGCATAATACATGTTAGGCTAGTATGTGGAATTGCACTGCAAGTGCAAGGAGCATGCATGGGGCTATCAAACCAATCCGAAATAGATCTAAGGCATGTTAAAACAACACTAAAAACATGCTAAGATATGGCCAAAATGGGCTAGCAAGACATGCTAAGACATGAGGTATACAAGGCTAGTTTGTAAGAATTACACTACAAGTATACAAAGCATGCAAGGGATGACCAAACCAAGCCAAAAAAGTGGTATGCCATGTCAAAATAAACCCCAAAACAAGTTGAGAATAAGCCAACACAAGCTTAAAAAACATGCTCAAACATGAGGCCAATAAAGCAAGCAACCAAGATACAACGATAGGGGATGACCCTCTCCTATTTAAGACCTCAAAACACAAGTTTTATCACTAAAAATCCACTGCATTTCAGTGGTTAAAAGGCCAAGAGAAAGTGATCTCAAGGGCCTAAAGTGATGGTGTAAAACAGTGCCAAACAAGGCATGCAAGGGAGTAGATCACCCCCAACACCAAAGAAGCCTTAAACAAACATGTTAAGCACTAAAAATTAGAAGTTTTTGTAGTAGAAAGTTAGGCCTAAAACAACATGAAAACAGGGCCAAAAGCTTAATAAAAAACAAGGGTTTAAGAGGTTAGAAGCTCACCCTTGTAGAACAACTTTAGAGCAACAACTCCAGCAGCTTTTTGGATTAAAACCAGTCCAAAAACACCAAAACCAACTTCAAAGTGCCTCAGCTCCAAGAGTATGGTGTTTCACTATGTATTTGTGTGAAAAAGTGTGAAGAAACTACACTTTTGAGCACAAATATAGAAGGAAAGGAAAAAGTATAGATATAGATGATATGTATAGCCCTCAGCCAAAATTTTCAACCTGGGACAAGAGGGAAGAGGTTCCCTCTTATAGAAAAACAAGAATCAAGCTTCTTGAACAAGCTAAGAGCTTGAACCAATCCATCCATACACGTGTATGGAGGTTGCAATCTATGCACTCTAGCTGGCACAACTGGCATCCACAACACCTGTAGAATGTGAAGGAAAGTTGTCGACCACTTGAAGTGTTCGGCCAGCTACTTAAAGTGGTCGGCCAGCCACTTAAAGTGGTCTCCCAAAAAGAAAAGTGGTGGGCCTGGGGGGGAAGGGGTCTGCACACAAAAAGCAAGGTGGTGGCATGGTGGGAGACCACTTTTTCTAGCTGCAAACCACTTGTAGACCACCAAAAGTGGTCTACAAGGAAGAAAGCTGGCTGGTGGGGAAGAAAGGTGATTTTCAGGGAGAGAAACTGGTCTCCCACCCTTATTCCACCCTCCAAGCAAGGAAAACAAGGTTTGTGCCAAAAACAAACCAAAAAGGATGAAAGACGAGAGTCCGCGAGTCAAGACGCGCAGCCGAAAACTCTGAAAACTAGTCTACGAGCAGCAAAAGTGGTCTACGAGGGAAAAGTGGTCTCCAAGACCTCTGTGTCCCTTTAGACCAAGGCAACAAAGCATGGTTCGAAAGCCAGGCCAAAAGGAGAACGATAAGCGGTCCCGAGACAAGGCGCGCGGTCGAAGGCTCCGAAAACCGGAAACTAGCCTCCAAGAGGGAAACGTGGTCTACAAGACCTCTCTCTCCCTCCAGGGAAGGGAGAACAAGGTTTGGTTCAAAACCAAACCAAAAGGGAAACAAGACAAGGTGTGCGGCCAAAGGCTCCGGAAATCGGAAACTGGCTTACAAGAGGGAAAAGTGGTCTACGACCACGAAGAGTAGTCTAAGGACCTGTCTCTCCCTCCAGGCAAGGTCAACAAGGCTTGGTCCACAAACCGAGCCAAAACACAAAGAGTTCAGAGGCCCGGAGGCAAGGCACTCAGCCGAAAACTCCAGAAACTCGAAACGAGTACAAACATGTGCGATCATCGAGCGCTCAATCGATGACGTTTGAGTCTTAAGGTCGGTCAAAAATGGGGTGTCTACAGTTGCCCCTCTTTGACAGAACTCGGAAGTCAAGAAGTGACGGGAGTGAATGTCAAAGCCCAGAGACGACCCATTTTTGACAAGGCCGAAGACTTAGATAAATAGGCAAGATAACAAAGAGATGCGCCCGCAGGCAGGGGCAAGATGCAAACGACATGTGCAAATGCCGAACATAACTTATGATCATGCAAAGAGAGATGTGATGAAGTGAATATGCAAAATAAATGCAACATTTTAAGTGTTATGCAAGCAAGTAAACACAAACAAAACTACATCTCATGTAGAAAGGATGTAAGAAAATAATGCAACTCTCGCTGAGTCTCACGCAGAGAAGGCTAAAAGCGACTACCTAGAATACCCGGAGTCTCAAACAAAACACCTACCAGCGTATCAAACGCAAAAGGAGAAGAACTGTGCAAGAAAGCGCAGTTATCCAAACGCGTGTCGAACGCGAGAGGAGAAAGGGTAACCAAACGCGAGAGGAGAAGGGTATCCAAACGTGCGCCAAACGCGATAGGAGAAAGGTAACAAAACGCGTGCCAAACGTGAGAGGAGAAGGGGTAACCAAACGCGTGCCAAACGCGAGAGGAGAAAGGGTAACCAAACACGTTCCAAATGCGAGAGGAGAAAGGGTAACCAAACGCGTGCCAAACGCGAGAGGAGAAAGTGTAACCAAACATGTGCCAAACGTGAAAGGAGAAAGGGTAACGAAGGTAGTAGTCAAACTGAACCGAAACTTCTCTTGAATGAACCATACATACAATATCGTCTAGTTTCACCCTCTTCAAATGAACCGTGCATACAATATCGTGCCTACACAAAAGAGAGATTTTGACAAGTACAATATAACAGGAACACATGATCAACGCTCTATAAAGATACAATATCAACACGAGATAAACGCGTGCGCATATGATGCCGATGGAAAGGTGCATAGCAATGCAGGCGAAACGTGCATGACAACGCAAGTGAAGAGTGCATAACAATGCAGGTGGACTGTGCATAACAATGCAAGTAAAATGTGCGTGACAACACAAGTGAAGAGTGCATAACAATGCAAGTAAGTAAAGTGCGTGACAACACAAGTGAAAAGTGGCTGAGGCTGAAGGGGTTGGAGATGACCTTTTTGCGTGAGGACTTGAAGCGCCTTGGACAAAGGCATGTAAAGCGCATGAAAAGCCCTACACCCTCGGGGCAGATACTTTGAAGTCCGTGGACCTTTGCTAGACACACTGGCAAAAGGATCGGCGGGTGCTGCCCTGGCTTTCTGATCTTTTCTAGGTGCAAGATTAGGGTTGAGAGGAACGGTTCTGGTACAACGGTCCCTATCTCGATTTTCCCTCTGGCTTGAACTGTTCTCGGCCTGAGTGGGGAAGATGTCATCCACAGTCTTAGCCACGACCGAGAGTACTTGCTGCTTATTCAATCCCCCCGCTTTCAGAGCCTCAACAGCTTGCTGGAGTTGTGCATAGGGATCTGCATCTGCCCTCATCTTGTTCTTTCTACTAGCCTCAGCTTGGTGGGAGGTTTGGGTTGTTGCTTCAGTGCGAAGCCCCGTTGTCGTTGATACGTTATTGCCAGAGTTTGAGACAGCTTCAGGCTGGCTGAGCTCAATTACAATTCGCCCCAGTAGTGAGGGCTCCTACGGCATGAAATTCCCAACATACAATGCAGTTGGTGACGGGACTGACATTCCATAAGCTAGATCAGCCACAGATCTTTGGATGTCGCCAATCATTCCCATTAACTCAAACGTGGTGGGTTCACGAGCTTGAAACAACTGGGGCTCCCAGATTGGGCACGCGGTAGGTGACCTGGGCGGGTGTGATATCTCAACATCGGTCTCACCTTGTAAGATGATCCCTTGGTTTAGTGCGGCTGCCATAACCACAACTTCCTCTGAATTCTGTGACATCATAAATCCGCTGAACTGAACGGAGGTGATGTGACTGTGACTTGATTGATTAGATATCTTCATTGCTTCGGCAAAGGAGAACACTGGCTATTCTGAACTTAAATCTCTGAAATTCCCCCCTCCCCCTGAAAAAGAAAACAGGCAGCGTCTCAGCCCAATTTTACCCAAACAATAGCAAGCACAACTGAACAACTGTATTCGATCACTGATCACTGTTCCCCAAAACTACTGCCCCAAAACTGAATCTGATACTCGCAAATACTACTGATTCTCAAAACACTGACACTGATGCTCGTAGGCCTGATGCCCAGACTTGCAAACGGATATGTGCGTAACCTGTAGAGGTCAACTCTAAAAGCACATATAACAAGCAAATGAAAGCCAATACACCCCTATATTGGGGTAGGGTTTCCCTGTCCTGTTTGGTTAGGAGCTAGGGTTTCACTACGCACGCAGCGGTTTCAAACAACCTACAATCGGGTAAGCAACCTGTCCTAGCTTTGGAATGGTCACTATGGATTCCGAATATGCACTAGGTCGAATGGTCAAAAAGGGTGCCCCGGTAAAACTGAGGTTTGTGTTCCCGTCGTGGAAGAGCCCACAACTGGTCAGCCTTATGGCACGCTTCTCAAAGCGAGCCTTCGGCAAACCGTTCAGGAATAGCACACGGCAAACACGGTGTCCTAGGCGCACCAATGCACATGCAATGCAAAGAAACACATAAGTGTAATCGAAACAAGATATCATGAGTTCGAGTCAAGTTCTCTAAATCCCCAGCAGAGTCGCCAGAAACTGTAGACGTCCCCGAACGTCCCAGGAGCGAATCCCGTTCTGTTCATTTGGGGCTCACTACAGTTCAGACTCAAATTGTCACGGTTCTTAATCTGATCTCGCAAAGTGAAATGCAAGATTGATAAATCACCGAAGAGTCCAAGTCCGGCAAATCGTTTTGGAAAATAGATTTTTAAAAAGAAGTGCCAAACATGGACTGCTTTGCCAGATACAGAGTCGCCACCTAAATGTTTTATTTTTGAGAAATTTAGGAAACCCTGACTCGTTGCCTAAGGCCACATGTCCGTCATCACCAAAGTTGCCTCAGCTCGAGAACTTGGGTACGATTAGGAAAGGTCAGCTATGAGCACCCCCGCTCGCCTGATCTGAAGATCGGCCTGTACTAAGCATGATATTTTGTTTTGAAAACATATGTGTTCTTATTTTGGTTATTAGCCTAGATTTATTATATGATGCGCACAGCATACAAGTACAGACTGGATCGCCTGAATTGGAACAAAACATTTTATGTTTGTTTTGAAAACGGTTTGCTACTCGCAAGCATGCTAAAATATGGATTTGCCACTCTCAAGTGGGCTTTAAAACTCACAGTCAATGCATTATTTCAATTCTGATAATCCAACCTTCGCCCACAGGCATTCAGACAGTTATATCATATAAGCATATAGCCTCATGGTAAGCATGCTGTCATGGCAACACTCACACTCATGTAAAGATGCTAAAGTGTAAATGCTTACCGAGTACTCCAAGCCAAAGAAAGAAGCTAATTAGAGATCATGCATGAGCCCTAACTATGCTGAAATGCCTAATGCAACACATGTAAAAATGCAACTACAATCGGCTCGGATATTCTAAACATGGCATATGGAATGCAACAGATAACATGTATTTAACTCAGAATTGAAATACAGTGCAGTTAGTATGATGCGCCGAGCCCGGTGCATGCGGGACAGATGAATGGATGCAAACATGCGAGCATGAGTATGCTAATTAAACCATGCCCTAATCTGACCATCATAAGCTAGTAAATAAAAGGGAGAAGATGTGGGGTTGGAAGACATACACACACTCATGCACACTTATTACACAATCACCCTCGCTCGGAAGGTTCGAAAGAATAATACAAATTTAATTAAGTAACAAGCTAATTAAATATTACACAACCACTTAACTAATTAACAAATTAACTAGTCAACTAAAGCAGTAAAGAGGCCGTTGCAGCTCCACCTCGAAATGCTTGGATGATGCATGCTCGATTCGCGTCGCTTGGAAACCCGTCGCCATGCCACTGTTGCCTCTGTTGACACTGTTCTGCACCTCTGAGAACCATGAAAACATTTGTGATGCTTTTGAAACACTCCCTGCACACTTTGGGATGCCACCGGCCAAGATAGAACATTACCGGCCAAGGAAATGTGATCATCGGCCAAAGATTGGATCACCGGCTTGACATTGATGGTCGGTCGGCAATAAAAGTGGCCGGCTAGCCATTTCTTCCTACAGAATACTGGTTTTGCTGCAATAGAGGACAGACAGTGCATGGCATGAAATTTTCAAGACAGTGTGTGCATAGCCACCCTCCCTATCATGCTATGATCTCAAGGGAGTATGGCCCTCGGTCCTCGGGCCACCAATCATGCATTTCGATGCTTGATGGCCAAAGGTGTCGAGTTTGCAAATCAATATAAAATGAATGCAATGAAAACAAATGAATGCTACACACTCTATCATGTTAGGATCAAGAGTGTCGGCGACCGAGGTTTCAGGCGTGTTTTGTCACTTTAAGTACGAACACACCTCATACCTCATGTTTGGTTTGACACCCCAAACCAAACACAATGCAATGCATGTATGCTATATGGCTCAAATATGCAAAATGGCTAAGTTAGCAAAGCATGCCAAATGCAATGCAACCTAAACATGGCAAATGTACAATGTGCTAAGCATGCAAGATGCAATGCAATGCGACCTAACATGCAAGCTAAACTAGTGTAACAAGAACATGTAAACATGATATAATGCGAGCTTGCAAATGATGTAATAAGAGGCAACACTTAACCAAACATGCAACTATGTACAAAGATGGACTTAAACCGAAATGGGAGACCTCAGCCATGCCCCAAAACAGTGGCCAAGGTGCAATGGAAATGATGGATAAAACACAACTAAGCATGCTCATGCAGAAGCACCAACACTTAGGCACAAAAGGCAACTTGTAAGGACACTTAAAAGAAGACAATCATGGACACAAGGCCAACATGTTAAGCACTGAAGCACGTGCAAATGATGATGCCAAGTCAAATAAAACATGCAAGCAAGGCATGCAATAAGGTCCACAACTTGAGGCCAACAAAGGGGTTCAAACCATAGCTATGTCAACCAAACCCCAAAGGACCAAAGTGACTTAAAACCGTCCCAAGGCACTCCAAAACAAGACTAAAGCAGTCATGGAACAAGGCTAAAACATGCTAAGAAATGGGCACGAAACAAGGGGCATTCAAGACAATAAAAGGGAGCATTCCACTACAACTATCATGGCCACAAATGGCATGGATTATGCGACCAAAAAATAGAGTTTCAATGCATCAAAATACACCCCAAAACCCACTGATATGGCAGCCCAAGGACTTAAACAAAAGGCATACACTGTGACCCATTTTAAGGCATGAAAGGACAACTCTTCAAAGCATGGAAAAGATGATGAATGCAAGCATACAAGCATGGAACATGGACTGAAATAGCATGGAAAGTGATTCCAAATCACTGAAATAACCCAAATAAGGCATACTAAAGACTCACACACCTGAAGCCAACAAGCTAGAATGCAAAGAGGCTATACAAAACATGAAAAGCATGACCAAATCAACACCTAACAGAGTTTAAACATGATGAAACATGACTGAAAGCTTCATGAAGTCAAGCTAAAACATGCAAGTATGGGGGTTTAATGCATGGTGCATGTTGTGACAATAGAGGAGATTACAAAGCAAGTGTATGATGCATGGAATGGACTATTAATCCGACCAAAAACAGAGGTATAATATGACCGAATAACACCAAAAACCCTCTGAAATGGAACCAAAATTGACTAAGCATGCATGCTATCCTTATAAGCCAAAAACACAAGCAAATGAGACACAAAGGGAGAGAGGTGTTCCTCCCCTATACAAGACCTCAAAGCTCCTTCTCCCTCACGGAAAATCCTATGGATTTCAGTGGTGAGAAGGCCAATACACGAAAGTTCTCAAAGCTCAAACAAAGAAGGCACAAAAGGGCCAAACAAGGCCTAAGAGGGGGAGGACAACCCCAAACACCAAAATGACCTTAATGAAACATCTTAAACATGAAAAATCAGAGCTTTTATTAGTTATACACTAAGCTTAAAACAACATGCAAGATAGGCTGAAAGCTAGTGCAAAAATGGTAAATATAAAGCAATAGTGCTCACCCTTGAAGAACACTTGAAGAACAGCAACTCCAGCCCCCTCCTTCTGATCAAAACCAACTCAAAACTCCAAGAACAACCTCTCAACACCTCAACAACTCAAGTATGGTGTAACACTAGGTGTCTTAGTGCAAAACTAAGAACAAAACACACTTTAACGCACTCTAACGGACACAAATGTTGAGAGAGAGGAAGATATATATATATATAGAGAGAGAGATATGAGATATATATGTCTGATTTGCTGAACCTCTCTAATGGAAGGAGAGGCCTCCTTTTATAGAACAAAACAAGGACCAAAGCTTCTTAGAGAAGCTAAGGTAAAGGGGTCAAGCTTCCTCAAGAAGCTAGACGAGAGGTCCAAGCTTCTTGGGGAAGCTAAGACAAAGGGTTCAACCTTCTGGAGGAAGCTAAGACAAAGGTCTAAGCTTCTTCAAGAAGCTTAGAGCAAAAGGGTGCAAAGGGTGCAAGTGCTCCATACACGTGTGTGGAGGACAAGTTTGTGCACTCTAGTTGGCATAGTTGGCATGCACAAAGCCTGAAAAGGGCAAAAAGGAGGCACCGGCCAGGAAAATAGACAATCGGCCAAATATCTGTGCCGACCGACCAAACAATTGGTCGGCAGAAAGAAAGCAAGGCCGGTGGCTTCATGCCACGGCCGGTGGGTTTAAGGGATGGCTAACAAGCCACTTCCTACCCTCAGGTGCCAAAACCACAAGTCCTTGGTCCACAACCAAGCACAAAACAGTCAAGTCGAGAGATCCTAAGGCAAGTCGCGCAGCCGAGTCCTTTGGGATCTCAAAATGAACACGAACATGGATGATGACCGAGTGTTCAAACGATGACGTCTATGTCTTGAGGACGGTCAAAAATGGGGTGTCTACAGTTGCCCCTCTTTGACAGAACTCAAAAGTCATAACAATGACGGGAGTGAATGTCAAAGCATAGAGACGACCCATTTTTGACAAGGTCGAAGACTTAGACAAGCATACAAGCTATAAACGAAGATATGCGCCCGGAGGCAGGGGCAAAATGCAAAACAATGCACAAAGCCGAGCATAACTTATGATCATGCAAAGAAAGTTGTAATGAAGCATAACATGCGACAGTTATAAGCTAGCACAAACCAAACTACACTACAATGCAGAAACGATGTAAGAGAATTATGTAATTCTCGCTACGTTTGATGCGGAGAATACAGTACCTGTGCGGTTCGTCTGGTCATGCCAGCTTCAAATGAACCGTATATACAATATCGTTCCTGCCCGGTTCCTCTGGTCGTGCCAGCCTCAAATGAACCGTACATACAATATCGTGCCTGAAAAAGAAAAAGAACTTAAACAGGTACAATATCGTTAGATACATGCATAGCAATGCAAGTGAAAAGTACGCGACAACGGGAGTGAGAGGGTGCATGACAATGCAGGCAAAAGGGGTGCATAACAACGCAACCCGAGTGTGCGCATAACAATGCGATTTGAAGCAAGCATAACAATGCTATGAAGGCACAAACACATATAAGTAAAGTACACGCGACAACATGTACAATGTGTGGAGGTGAGGAAGAGCATATACATGTAAGTAAAGTACGCGTGACAACGCATGCAATGTGTAAAGTAAGGAATAAAATGTACACATGTAAGTAAAGCACATGCGACAACATGTACAATGTGTGAAAATAAAGGAACTTGAACACATATAAGTAAGACATAACGCGACAACACATGCAATGTGTATAGGAACCTGAACACATATAAGAAAGCATAACCCGACAACGCATGCAATGTGTATAGGAACTTGAACACATATAAGTAAAGCATAACGTGACAACGCATGCAATGTGTGTGCAGAAGGATGCAAGACAATACAACCTAAGAATGCGAAACAACGCGGGTGGACGGGAGGATGCAAGACAATGCAACCTAAGATTACGAAACAACGCGGGTGGACGGGAGGATGCAGGACAATGCAACCGCAACCTAAGAATGCGAAACAACACGGGTGGACGAGTGGATGCCAGACAATGCAACCTAAGAATGCGAAACAACGCGGGTGGACAGGAGGATGCAAGACAAGGCAACCTAAGAATGCGAAACAACGCGGGTGGACGGGAGGATGCAAGACAACGCAACCTAAGAATACGAAACAACGTGGGTGGAGGGGAGGATGCAAGACAACGCAACCTAAGAATGCGAAACCACGCGGGTAGACGGGAGGATGAAAGACAAGGCAACCTAAGAATGCGAAACAACGCGAGTGGACGGGAGGATGCAAGACAACGCAACCTAAGAATGCGAAATCACGCGGGTGGACGGGAGGATGCAAGACAACGCAACCTAAGAATGCGAAACAACGCAGGTGGACGGGAGGATGCAAGAAAGGCAACCTAAGAAAGCGAAACAACGCGGGTGGATGGGAGGATGCAAGACAACGCAACCTAAGAATGCGAAACAACGGAGGTGGACGGGAGGATGCAAGACAACGCAACCTAAGAATGCGAAACAACGCGGGTGGACGGGAGGATGCAAGACAAGGCAACCTAAGAATGCGAAACAACGCGGGTGGATGGGAGGATGCAAGACAACGCAACCTAAGAATGCGAAATGACGTGGGTGGACGGGAGGATGCAAGACAATGCAACCTAAGAATGCGAAACGACGCAGGTGGACGGGAGGATGCAAGACAATGCAACCTAAGAATGCGAAACGACGCAGGTGGACGGGAGGATGCAAGACAATGCAACCTAAGAATGCGAAACGACGCAGGTGGACGGGAGGATGCAAGACAATGCAACCTAAGAATGCGAAACGACGCAGGTGGACGGGAGGATGCAAGACAATGCAACCTAAGAATGCGAAACGACGCGGGTGGACGGGAGGATGTAAGACAATGCAACCTAAGAATGCGAAACGACGCGGGTGGACGGGAGGATGTAAGACAATGCAACCTAAGAATGCGAAACGACGCGGGTGGACGGGAGGATGTAAGACAATGCAACCTAAGAATGCGAAACGACGCGGGTGGACGGGAGGATGTAAGACAATGCAACCTAAGAATGCGAAACGACGCGGGTGGACGGGAGGATGTAAGACAATGCAACCTAAGAATGCGAAACAACGCGGGTGGAATACGCATAACAATGCAAGATAAGAGAAATGCATGACAATGCAAATGGAAGCGAAACATGCGTGTCGACGCAAGTGAAGAGTGTACGACAATGCAAGTGGAGGCGAAACATACGTGTCGACGCAAGTGAAAAGTGCATGACAATGCAGGTGGAAGCGAAACATGCGTGTTGACGTAAGTGAAGAATACACGACAATGCAGGTGGTATGCATGATAATGTATGTAAGGAAATGCATGGCAATGCAAGTTATTGGAATGTAAGACAATGCAGGTTAAAGTGCGTAACAACGCAATTCACTAACAAGTGCAGGTAGACTGTGCAAGACAGCGCGAATGTAATACAATGCGATGCAAGTGCAGGTGGGATACGCAAGATAGCGCAAATGAAACAATGTAATGCACAAAACAGTGCGATACGCAAAATAGCGCGAATGAAAATACAATGCACTAACAAGTGCAGATGAGGTGTGCAAGATAGCGCGATGCGCAAAATAGCGCGATAATATGCATGCACGATGCAAGTAAGGTGTACAAAACAGTGCGATTGAGGTACCCAAAATAGCGTGATTGAAATGCAATGCACAAAACAGTGCGATTGAGGTGCGTAAAATAGCGCGAATGATGCAATGCAATGTACGGTTCACAAAACAGTGCGATGCGCAAGAGAGCGCGATGCGTTAGACAACGCGAGTGCACAAGGCAGTGCGAATGCACAAGATAGTGCGATGCAGAGCATCTTCTGTGCAAGTAAGGGGGCATTTTCTATGCAAGATGGAAAGCATATCCTATGCAATATTGAAAGCAAAGCATATTCTATGCGGAATCGAAAGCAAGCATATTCTATGCATGAATCATAACGATGCGTGACACGCTTGCAACAGAAGTGTATATAAAAGTGCACAATTTATGCAATAGAGGGGCATCAAACATGTACTCTGGTGCCTCCGATTTATCTCTCAAAGGGCTTTGCAACACACTCAGCTTGAAAAGGGTACACCCTGTTTATATTGGCAAGAGATAACATCTGCACGTTAAAACCACATGTCCTGCTTGGACTGCCATTCTAACTTGAAGCAGGCTTAAGCTTGGGGTCAAGATACACTCATACTCCAGAGAAAGGCGAGGCCTGACAAGATGCACCTGGAATGCAGTCTCGGAATTTGCTGAAGTTGAAACATGCTAAGATGCTAAAAATTTTCCCTCTTTTCTTTTGCT
>NW_021026822.1:234448-292052 GCF_004153795.1 Camellia sinensis | reverse complement strand
CGCGCTCGAGCGGGGACCCTATTTTCTGAAATTCTGTTTTTGCATTTTGTGTTCTGTTTTCCGTTCTCTTTCACTTGCAAGCACTCTTAGGCATATGTTAAGCATTGTAAATGAGTTAATGAGATAATAATAAAGCCTAAAGAGGAATATGTGAATTAAAGAACGGATTGAACTGTTATGACCCCTTTTGTGTTCATGAAACGTGTAGGGTCAAGCTCCAGGGCAAATCAACAAGCCGATCACTGTGAGTAATATCGATATTTGAATGCTTGTGAATGTCCAATTGTTTATCCCATTTTTAAACTTTATGAACTGCTAATTGGGATTGTGGACGTAAGTCCGATATGAATGGGCCAAAGGCCGTTTTGATATGAATGAATGGGCCGAAGGCCGTTTTGACGTGGATGGAAATCAGAGTGGGCCCAAGGCCAATATGTTTAGAACTATAGTCACTTGATCTGAACTTTGTATAAATATACATACGTTAAGTAGGAATATGAATTGGGCCCAAGGCCGTTTGGAGTATATTGTTCTACCTGTTGTTTATATGACTTTTGTATTTGATATTATTCACTGGGCTTTCGCTCACGCTCATTCATGTGTTTGTAGGTGAGCCAAGAGGAGTCCAGACCCAGCCTCAGTGAAGTCTGTACGAAACAACTAAGGTTTTGAGAGAGTCAGCCCTTGTGTCTCACGCACGAGACCCGTCTTCGCCTTTTGTTATGTATTTACATTTTGTCAGGTTGGCGAAGTTTTGTATATGTCTGCTTATAGTTTTTATGGGTTGACTTAGTTTTGGATGATCCTGTCTGTACAGAACCTATGTCACTATGTTTCTGTTGTGAGTTATTAACGTACATATGTATGGTTTGTTTTGATGTGCCATGTAAGCACAGCTCTATGGACAAAGTTTTAAATTTTGCTTCCGTTTGGCCCCCATTAACTATGTTAAAATACGTTTGGATCAGTTTGAGGCCGTAGGTAATCTCATGATTACTGGCCGGTTACGTCCTTAACCCATGGGAGCGGGTTCGGGTCGTGACAGAGTGGTATCAAAGCACGAGTTAATAACTCACACACTTGTCCAAGAGAGCAATAAGCGTCTAGATGAGATCTAGGATGCATTAACATGAAATTGGAAGCATTGATAATATGCTTAACTATTTTGATATGAACCTTGAAAGCATCAAGAATATGCTTAGGTGTTTCGATTTGAGTAATTATGTGATATGAGTTTGTGAACTACTTGCATTGCAATTATCTAAATATATGTACTCCTTTGTATATGCATACTTGTGAACCTTTTGTATAAAGTATGATGCAAGTTCAATCAGATAGTGAATAAGAACTCTATAAAGTTACGTTTAGCCTTAATTATGTTATGATGATATGAGATGACAAAGTCCCCTAAAATGTTATGTTTGTATGAATTAATGATTGTTCAAAATTTTCCTTGAACATTATTGTGGTATCCTCAGCAGAGCCCTAACTCGGGGGAAATAATACCGTGGCACAGGCCCTCGCCCGGGGGAAATAATACCGTGGCCTATGTATGAGATATGTTGATATGCTTGACCAACATGATATGTCATGCTAAAAGAAGTACCACACATGATTCGAATATGAGATATAAATTGTTACACTAATGTGTACAACAAGTTTGTTTTGTTATAATGCACATACATAAAAGTTGTCTATGTGCATTCAATTCTGCTTACGGGTGTCTATGTGAAACATGAACATGATTTGAGTATATTACTGTTTTGGCTTCCGCCAGGCCCTGTACTCTGTTTTACTGTATTACTGTCCTGCTGGCAGAGATCTTGAGACAGCGGTGTCAGTTGCCGCTACGGCAAGAACCTTTGCCACCACCAGTGTGAGAAACACCGAGGAGTTTGTTATCAGACTTCTGGGGCTCGTTATAGATATGGTAAAATGGACCATACGGCAAGGAACTGTCCCCGGATTGAACGAAATGTGCATGAATCCTTTGCCTTGGCTAAATTCGTACCAGTGGTAGGAATTGCTACTCAGGATGGAGTAATTACACTCATCCCAGAAAGCACTCAGAATGTTGTAACCATCATCCCAGGTATCTATACTGTGTACAAATGAATGCTTATGTGTTGATTGATTCTGAATTAGTACGTTTGTACATCTTCGCTTGGGATATTATTTGATTCGGATCGGCATATATTTCATATCTGCTGTATGTGTATCTAGATTGGTTAGACTCACATGATCGAGACTGTCTTCATTGGAGGTATATGCCCCATTTGGGAAATTTGTGAAATACGTTTTGGGATATTGATTGACTCTGCACATGCACATATATATCTACAACTATGCTCAGGGTGATTTATTATGTCACCGCCTTCAATGACTAAACCACTGGAATTATGATTCTGTAATTGTGAGACCATATATTTTGATTGGTAGAAAGTTGACTGGGTGATGTGACTAATTTCGAACTTTTGCGTAACAATCTCATACTGTATGTACCCGAGGAACTTTGTATAATGTATTACTGTGCACCATGTTCTTGCATGTAAGGTTTATTTGGGAACTGCTATACTGATTATGGTACGTACCTCCTAATATTAACACTTGCATGCTTATGTAACTATACCTGAACATATGTGGACAATACCGTATTGTACGTGATTTGAAACACTTTGATATGAACAGTGTGATGAATGATTCTGATACGACCTTAAGAACTGATAAATTTAGGGCAGTTGTGAAACTATCAGCCATGTGCTTAAACAAATGAAGTGAGCTTTACAGAATCAAATGTACCCTATTTGAGGAAACTTCTATTTGACTTGATCCAATAGAACCTTTGTTTGAATTGACCCGATAGAACCCTCATTGGATACAATTTGATGGGACCTTTGTTTAATTTATTCTGACAAGACCTTTGCTTGGATGGATTGATGAGAACCTCTATCTAAGTTGATTTTGTAAAAGGGGGTTAAGAATTGTCTATAAATAAATGACCAGATTATTATTGGCAGGAAAACTGATGGACCCAAAACTTGAATCCGTTTGGAGTGCTTGACTTATTTGAAAGACCTTTTGTGGGCTAACAATCTCATACTGTATGTACCCGAGGAACTTTGTATAATGTATTACTGTGCACCATGTTCTTGCATGTAAGGCTTATTTGGGAACTGCTATACTGATTGTGGTACGTACCTCCTGATATGAACACCGTTGAGAACCAATCCCCAACTATTGAGAACATACGTGTTAAAAACGAACCGAATTGTACAAACCCCGTGATTGGGTGTCATAAGGAGTGTTGTTCCTTTTTGTTTGTTTGACGCTATGGGAACCGATGACGGTAGACTGATTTGATTTTGAGCAGTACTGAACATTTGTCTTTGACTGATCAGAACATGTTTTGTAAGGGAGAGTGGTTGTTTCAGTGTTACCAGATTTTGGAGAAATCAGGTTATAGTGAATGGTGTTGTGTTGCCTTGATGACATTCTTAGAGTGTCCTTTTGTGCTAGGGGACGTTAAGCCTATATAGCACCTTTGATTGAGATACCTTTTGCCACCGACGGTTTCGTACGGGTGGGTTTGACTAATCGATCTGGAATCGGCCACCGACGGTCGCGAACGGGTGTGCTTCGATTCCGAGACGATTATTCCTTTGTTTTGTTTGGAATGTCATCATTTGGCATTATGTAAAGGTTATAGACATCCAAGAAGCTTTGAAAAATCCTGATTATCCATAAGTGTGCGAGTTCAGTACACCTTGTGAACGCCTGCCCGGCGCCATTATATTCTGTAATTGGGGCTCTGAGGATGTGTAAATGGTGCCTAACATGTGATTGACTCCTTTGATACTACCTTTGCCATTATGGAGGTTCATATATGAATTGCCTTATGCTTTTGATGACTATCAGATAATGTGGAAAGACTCGATAGAACAGGGAATTGAATATTGAACTGAACTGTGAACCGTAAACTGTTGGATGAATTGAGAACACGTGTATTATGTCAGAAATCGCCTGCTTCGATGTTATTGTACTTTACAATCAGTATTATGGGGATGTCTGGACTATGTGTATTGTGTGGGTAATTACTTCGATGTTACCTTTGTTGTTTCGGGAATCAGTATCTGGATCCACCTTATATTCCTGAAGACTTTTAATTGACCTTGGATAATTGTGATGAGTCACTGGACTAAATACCGAATCAGATCGTGAATTGGGGAATTATTGAAGAATGAGTTGAGCTTTTGTGACATGGAATAGACCGAACTTCTGTGATAAAGTTAGCTGACATTGAAATAAATATGTTGGTGACCTACCTTGAAGAGGGCAGTTGGTGAATATGTCTAATTATTTTTCAGCGCCAACAGGTCGAAGTTGAACTTCAGATAGTGGCGGGACTACTTCAACCTCTCTCCATTTTGGAATGAAAATGGGAATATGTGGCTACGAATTTCGTTGTGGGGCTACCTTGAGCATCCAAGGTATAAGTCCTATTTGGGCTATTGTAAGTAAAATTATTGAAGTTGTCCATTTCTCCCTATAAAATTTTGTATGATGCTTGTAGACTAGCCACTGTTTACATCGATAAGATCGCTCGTTACATGGGGTCCCAGTATCTATTGTTTAGACAGAAATTTTAAAATGTGTTTGAATTCTGAAAAGCCTCCAAGAGGCAATGGGGGCTCAGCTCCTGTTCTGTTATGTTACCCGGACCCGGAGGTTCCCTTATGGAACTGGTTATTCGTAACCTCACGTGTATATGTTCTGTTCTATTCTGTTCCGTTCTGTTCTGTTAATGCTAATGGATGTATCACGTAAACTTAATCATGACTTATGATTTTTGTATATGATCTGGACAAATTATGAATTTGATGCTAAACTGAATTATGATTCGGCGCTGTTTTCCATCTGCAAATTGATGTACGATCAGGAAGAACTGTTAAAGTTTTGGGAGGAATGCTCCAAAGATATGCATTAGATTTTTCAGGGGAGTTGGAAAGATCTATCCATCGTTGGCAAACTTTGCTCCCAACAACAGCTCTCACTCTAGTTTTGGCATGGCACCGTACAAGCCTTGTATAGCGGAAAAAGGGAAATCTATGACTGATTGAGAATAGAGCGTTGCTTGATTTTGAGACTAAGTGCATGGCTATAAGAATGATTGGAACCGTTGAATGAAAAGTGTTCCGAATTGTTTCGACTAAAGGTAAAATAAGTTTGGAGGACCAAACTTCCTAAAGGGGGGAAGACTGTAACACCCCTGTTCCGTAATATGCTAATTGGTCCCTAATACGTATGTGACTATATGTTTTGATATGATTTTTGTGTGCCATTATGTGAATATATGCGACTTTCGAATTCTACCTGTTCACCGTAGGAATATCTGTTTGAATAATCTGCTCTGGAAATTAAATTGAGGGCCTTATCGGCCACAGAACCCGAAATTGATTACGCCATTGTGATTGGCATAATTTTTAGAGCCTACGGTAAATTTCATTTTACATTTATATCAGTAGCAATGACAATATGTGAGTAATAGTATGGGTCAAAGACCCTACTCCACTCCCATCTCACCCCCCTGGTCTATTTAGCTTTACAAGTTCACATTTTTAGCATTAAATTCTAATAATTTGGATTTATATGTAGCCCAATTGAGTAGAGAGAGAACGAAAATGAAAAATAGAAATATATATAAAAAAAATAAAAAAGATTACATCCTAAACTGCAAGTTCTAACAAATATTTGAGAGAGACAGAGATCTGAAAATGTTTACAGGCATTGAAATGCATTGCACAAGGGAAAGAAAAAAAAGGGATTTACACACAGGTATAAAGATTACATACAAGAAAGGATTTACCAACTAAAAACACTTAACGTGCAAACACCAAGACCTAAGATGTAAATCTTGATGGATCGAAAGGATTTTGGGTTTTCGAGACTCCATTTTCATGTGAATTACAGGGAAGCGGCTCATAAAAAAATAAATACATAAAACAGAGAAAATGATGGTTCTGATTACATTCGACTTGCTTATGTATTTTTCGTGGGCAAGAAATAATGAGCAATACTAGACCCACGTTTGCCAATATTAGCTACCCGCTTCTAAGGTCGGAGCCACACTTGTAACTATTCCTGGATTTCAGGCGGTAACTCATTAACCAAAGTAGGGTCAATCTCATCAATCTTGTAATCCCACGCATCCCTTCTCATATCATCTTGATCTAAAATTGACGTGCCACTATGTGTTCCTGTCTGTGTAAGCAGAGCTCAGCTTCAATCAGTTCAGAACTGCCAATTACTGACTGAAAGCCTGCACCAAAATCAAACATAAGTTTTGGTGGGAGAGAGAGAGAGAGAGAGAGAGAGAAAAGAAGAAGAGGTGAGATGGGTTAGTTAAGATTTTGATGCTTAGGCTAGGTTTGACATCTCTTAAAAAAGTCAAAAAGTCACTATTTTATTTAAGTCACATCACCTCTCTGCCACATTACTTTAAATCCAAACCATATTTCATAAAAAGTCAAAAAGTGCATTTATTTAGAACATCTCAAACAATCCCTTATTATGATCAATTTATTTTATAATATAATTGTTATTATAACAAAATTTTATTAAATGAGTACTCGAATGGACCGAAGGTCGTTTCGATATGAATGAATGGACCGAAGGTCGTTTTGATAGAAATAAATGGACCTAAGGTCGTTTTGACACGAATGTATGGGCCGAAGGCCGTTTTGACGTAAACGAACGGGCCGAGGGCCATTTTGACATAAATGAACGGGCCGAAGGCCGTTTTGACATAAATGAATGGGCCGAAGGCCGTTTTGACATGAATGGAAATTTAAATGGGCCAAGGGCCAGAATGTTTAGAACTACAGTCACTTGGTTTGAATTTCGTATAGTTATATATCTGTTAAATGGAAATATGAATTGGGCCTAAGGCCGTTTGGAACATGTTGTCTTACATTGTTATGTAACTTCTGTATTTGATTTGATATTATTCACTGGGCTTTCGCTCACGCTCATTCATGTGTTTGTAGGTGAGCCAAGAGAAGTCCAGACCCAGCCTCAGAGAAGTCTGTATGGAACCACTAAGGTTTTGAGAGAGTCAGCCCTTGTGTCTCACGCATGAGACCCGCCTTCGCCTTTTTGTTGTGTATTTGCATTTTGTCAGGTTGGCGAAGTTTTGTATATGTCTGCTTATAGTTTTTATGGGTTGACTTAGTTTTGGATGATCCTGTCTGTACAGAACCTATATCACTATGTTTCTGTTGTGAGTTATTAACGTACATATGTATGGTTTGTTTTGATGTGCCATGTAAGCACAGCTCTATGGACAAAGTTTTAAATTGCTTCCGTTTGGCCCCCATTAACTCTGTTAAAATACGCTTGGTTTGGTTTGAGGCCGTAGGTAATCTTAGGATTACTGGCCGGTTACGTCCTTAACCCATGGGGGCGGGTTCGGGTCGTGACAGTGTATGTCTTCCAACTCCGCGTCTTTCTCCCTTTTATTTAACTGCTTATGATGGTTAGTTTAGAACATCACTTTTATTTAGCATACTCCATGTTTGTATCCACTTGTCTTGCATGCATCGAGGCTCAGTTCATCATTCCAACAATGCATTGTCGTTTAAATACTTCTTTGAATACGTGCTTAGACTGCATGCTATCAAATTGATTCATATGCCATATTAGTAGCCGAGCCTAGTAATTGCACGTCGCATGTGTTGCATTAGTTAGAGCATGCATTTTTCCAACTCTTTTCTTTTGGCTTGCCTTGGAGTACTATGTGAGCATTTTCGCTTTAGCATATTGCATTTGTATGTTAGTGTTGCCATATCAAAGCATCTTCACCTTGAGGCTAAGTGCTTAAATGATAAACTATTTGAATGCCTATGGAAGAAGGCTAGTTGCTTGAATTGGGATAGTTTGATTAAATGTACATTTGAGCCCAATTTTTCAAGTGGCACATTCACAAACTCTTTTCAAAAACAAACATGAGATCAAATGTTTCAATTCTTGCAAATTAGTCCGTACTTGTGTGTGTATCACATAGTAATCTTAGCCTAATAAATCGGAATAAGAGCATATAATGTAAATAAGATTCACATCATGATTAGTAGTGGCCGATCTTTAATCGGGCGAGCGGGGGTGCTCAATTCATGACCTTCCCTTTTCGTACGTAAGTTCCCGAGCTGAGACAATGTTGGTGATGACGGATACGTGGCTTTTGGCACGAGTCATGGGTTTCCTAAATTTTTCAAAAATATTTAGGTGGTGACTCTATATCTGGCAAAGCAGGCCATTTTTGGCAATTTGATTCAAAATCGATTTTCCAAAAGATTTTTCAAATTTGGACTCTTTGGTGTTTATCTATTCCACATTGCACTTGTGGGATTAGATTCAGAACCGCAGAAGTTCGAATTGTAGGGCTAGTCATCTTTCGAAAGGAGCACGAAAAGTCGAGCTACAGTTTTTTACGACTTTGCTGGGGAATTTAGAGAATTTGACTCGAACTTCATGATATGAAATTTTATCTACATATATATGTTCTTTGTATTTGCATTGGTGCACTTAAGTCATTGTGTTTGCCATTTGCTAACTCTAGACGGTTTGCCTGAGGCTTGCCCCAAAAGCTTGCCAAAATGCTGACCGGTTGTGGGCTCTACCATATTAGGGACACAACCCTTGGATCTAGACTACCGCTGTACCGTTTGATCCTCTTTTCACTTCTCGGTGTTAGGTGTGAGAGGTATATTATGTAGTCTTGCCGAGCCACCTTCATCGACCATTTGGCCTAGCTGCATGCAGTAAGCCATAGTGACTGTTCCAAACTAGGACAAGATACTCACCCGCGTGCAGGATTACGTGAAACCGCATGATTAAAGTAGTGAAACCATAGTTCATGCCAAAACTAGGACAGGGTAACCTAACTCCCTCATAAGGGTGTTTTGGTTATCGTTACCTGGTATGTGCTTTGCAGTGAAACTGTACAGGGGTGCTTCATATCAATGGTAGAGTTGGTATTAGTTTGTGGGGCAGAATACAGCGGGGAGTACATTCATTTAGCTGTGATCATATCAATTCTAGTGAAATTGGGCTGAGGTGCTGTCTGTTTTCTTTTTTGCAAGGTAGTTCTAGAATCATAACTTTAGAAGGCTCCGATATCCCCCAGGTACTCTGGACTTGTGTTGATAGACTTTGTAAGGTCGGGGACCTAGTTTAAGGCCAACCAGTGTTTGCGTCACTGCCGCCGGTTACAAGGTGATGGACGATTAGACAGAATTCACCAGTCCAGTTCCTATAGCAGTCACCCCTCGGCTCACCTGTGTCCAGCCCGGTTCAGGAACAGTCCTTTACTTCCAGTCCAACACAAGATCAGTCACCTATTCCAATGGCACAGTATCCCCCGGCCAATATGGAGGAACTAATACGTCATTTGCAACAGACAGTCGAGACACTGCAGCATGACGTGATCCGTCAAGCTGAGGTTATGGCTCGTCAGGCTGAGGTTATAACCAGGCTACAACAACATCAACCGCAGACAACAGTGGCTTCTACATCACATGTACCCACTGTATCTATCCTTGTGCCCGGTACCACTGCTAATACTGCCAATGTCTAAGAAAACCAGGGCAATCTAATAGAGCCAATCCTAGCACAAGCTTCCAAAGCACCGATTTATCAGACCAAGGCACCATTTGAATTCGAAGTCGATCCAACTGCGCTCAAAGTCAACAAATTAGAGAAGTTGTTCAAGAGAGCACAAGGGGTTAACTCCATCCCTGGACATAGAGGATGGATACATTGATTCTGCAGTTACATTGCCAGATTGGTTTAAGATGCCATACATTGATCGTTTTGATGGCTCCGGGGACTTGCGATTGTTTTCTGATATCTTGCAGCCGATGGGCTTAACTAGATCACAGAAGCTATCTCTTTTTGGTCGCACCATGTTAGGCATAATGACCATTTGGTATGCTAAGTTGGAAGATTTCGTTAAACAGAATTGGGAGGAGATGGCCGAAGCCTTCATTGCTCAGTACTCTAAGTTTGTGACAAGATAGAGAGCCAAAGCTTCGTTGATGACCACAAGACCTTTCGAGAAGGATTAGATAAGAATAATTGTTCAGAATCTGCATGGCCAATTGCTACAAAAAATGATTGTTCTACCTCTATTTACTTTATAGAGCTTCATGAAATGGGGGTTCAAATCAATGATGCCATCAGACAAGGGATCATTGTGGAAGATAATGAGCCTTTGAAGAAGAATGTTGTTCACAGTTCCAATGCTATTACCAGTTGTAGCACAACTATAAAATGCTCAGAAGTAAACATTGTCACCACTCCCATCAATAGCAATAAAACCAACTACTTCAACTCGGTCCCAAGCTCGAATTTCCATCCTCTTTACATGAGTCTCTCTCAAGCCTTGAAAACGCTACTAGAAAAAGGGTACCTAGAGCTCCTAGAACCCCGACCCCTCCCAAATCCTCTTCCACCAAGACATGACCCAGCTAAATACTGTGTCTATCATCAACAGTACGGTCATGATACAAACTGTTGCATTCGTATTCGTCATAAGATTCACAATCGTATTGACGAAGAGATCATAGCTCTACCAAAAGGACCTTAGGCCACCACTAACCCATTATCTTCACACCTTAACCTAATCCACACACTACCATCCACCTATAACCCCATCATATACATCACCCCAACCCATTTACCCAAACCTGAGGTGTTCATTCCTGAAAGCACTGACTTGTGTATGATGGATGCACTTGAACCCCAATCATTTCAAATTCATGAACCCACTACTTCTGAGCTAATGAGCATGATTGAAGATTTGCAGAGAACTGTGGCAGATTTAGCCTTTGGGATTTTGGCTCCATCATCGACCACATCACATGCTGGAAATTTCACGCCAAAAGGCTCCCCAATCTTGAGGCAAGCTGCATTTGAAGAAGGCCAACCCGAAGCCATTTTAAGTCTGGGTGATCACATGTCAACAATGAATAGGCCTTGCTTCGATATAGCCACCCAATCTCTTGGCAAAGCTGAAACAAGTGGTAAGAACAAGGTCGGGATAGGCATTGATCCCTATGAACATCTTCGGTGGGCTATTGAGGCTTTGAAAGTCAAAAGGCTAAACAAATCGCAAGTGCTTGCAGTTGTTGCAAAACCTGTGGATGACACTTTGTTGCTCAGGTTGGAAGCATTTCGAATCAAGGGCAAGCCAGGATCATATCAATTCTAGTGAAATTGGGAACAACCATTTTAGCTCCAATCTTACACTCGTAACGGATCTCCAAACCCATTCAACACCTGCCAAGCCCTCCGTCAATCCTATCAGGATTGGTAACCGCACCTTCAATCCCCTTTTCATTACCTTATCCAAAGCTCTCCAAATCCTCATAGGACAAGGCCATCTCAAACCCCTTGACCCTTGACCTCTCCCTGATCCTCTTCCAGCCAAGTATAATGCTGCAAAGTACTGCACCTTCCATCAACAAACCGACCATGACACTAACGGTTGTTTTCATCTTTGCCATGAAGTTCAAGATCTGATTGACAATAAGGTCATCACTCCACAAAGTCCTACAAAGTCTATCGGTGCTGGATCAATAAACTTGGGGGATAATGAGACTATCTGATCGGGGATGAACCACCTGCTGATGGCGCTCATTTTACTCCAGATGTGGTGGATGGCACGCACTTTTTAGCACTTGGAAAATGCTGTTTATTTTACTTTTAGACTTGGGTATTGAGTCAGTCTTGTTGTATTAAGTCAGTCTTGTTATGTTGGAGTTTGGTGATTTTGGGGGTGTTAACTCAGACATCACTTTCTTGTTTTGTGTTTGTCTTTTACACTTTTTCTTTTGAGTCTGTTTCTATCATTGAGCCAGCAGATTTGAATGAAACAAAAGTACTTTTCACCTACTTTTCTATGCCTTTAAATCAGTGCATTGACCAAAGTTTTTCAAAACTATTTCCAAAACTATGGTGAAAACAAAGAGGAAGGAATTCCTCAGGATTTGTAAAAATTTGATCAATTGAGGGGAAAAGAGGCCTGCTAAGCCCTTAATGAATGAGATTATGTTTGTTAATGTGAGTATCGAGAATGATCCTGGCTTGATCTAGATTGGTCCTACATTGTCTTCAGAAGAGCATGAGTGGCTAGTCGCTTTATTAAAAGATTTCAAAAAATGTTTTGCGTGGTCCTATGAAGACATGCCCGGAATTGATCTTGAGATTGTACAGAATAGGATCACTCTCAGCCTCGAGACTCGACTCCTATACTTTCAAACATTGATTCAGAATTTTCAACGATCAACCAAAATATGAGGCTTTCATGGCCGAACTTGAAGTAACCCTTTAACTAGGGGTAATAAGGTTAGATGTGATCAAAGGAAGCTTGCATAGCTAGATGAGAAGCAACCCTTGAACTAGGGGACAAAAAAGGTCAGATGTGCTCGAAGATTCAAAATTGGGTCATTTCTCAAGCCAATGAAGATTGGAAAGAAAGCCAAATCCCATAATTTGAAAGAAGAAAATTTTTATTGAAGGACAATTGAGTTCCTATCCGCGACACTAGGGGCAAATTTAGATTGGATGGGCCTTTACATCATCAAAGACTAGTTAGTCAGGGGCAACAGCCATTCTCGTGGATTTAGATGGCTTAGAATCCTACGGCCAGTCAACATAGGCAATTTAACTTTTCCATCATTGAGAGGCTCGATAGACTGAAAACTTGGAAAGGCGACCCAGGCAAAAGTTAGAGCAAGAAGAAAAAGAAAAAGAACAAAATTGAAAAAATGAAAAAAAAAAAGAAAAAAGAAAAAAAAGAAGAAGAAGAAAAATGAAAAATGGAAACAAAGAAGAAAGAGAAAAAAAAGAGCTCGCAAGGTTGAAAACCCGGAAGTCCGAAAGAGCGGCTTTGGCAAAAGTTAGAGTGCAAAAGAAGAGTGTTAATACATGAGTGCACCTTATCCCAGGAACTACGTACAACCTAATTCCCATCTTTGGGATACGTAGGCAACTTCATCCTGAAGTTTGGCTCCAACCATTTTTTGCCTGCTGGTCTCATCCATGTTGATTAGCTTGTTCAACTCGACTATCCTATCTATGTCAAATTGGCTCATCTTCATTCAAATTTGGTTGTCCTATTTCGTTAGAAGATTCAGCTGCGAGACAAATCAAGTTCAGATCTAAGATTGTGCATCTCAAGTGTTAATTTCACGTTGGTTGAGAAGTGACCATTTGCCAAAATAGTTTTTGAGGTTTTTTTTATGAGTTGACTAATTTTCTTGAACATTATTCTATTTTTCCAAAACTGGACCATTTCTTGGACCTAAAAAAGGAAAATTTTCAGTGCTTATAGCTTGACTTACATGATTTTAAAGCAGAAAGTCGAACAAGCATGTTAATCTAACCCTCATGTTGGTCAAAATTGTTTTAGCAAAAAGCCAAAAACAAAAAAATGGTCAAAATGATGAAATAGGGGCACAATCGAGTCAGGTTTTCTGTTTTTTTCCCATTATTAATGCACTCACCAGAAAGGGCACAACTGAAGCTAGCTGCAGGGGCCAAAAGCTCTCTCATCCTCCAAGCAGTGAGGTATCAAGCCAAGTGCGAGGCACGAACTAGAAATGGAGCAGAATAATCGACCCCCTCTCATAACATCCATAACTTCCAGCTTATCCATCAACCACACCTGGGAAGGGATAAAAAAATAATAGAGATTAAAGAATAGAGAGATGTGCGCTGAGAGAAAAAAATGAGGAAATGGCTTTTCAAAGAAAAAGAGATTGAGGGCCAAAGTGATGTAAGAGCCATAAATAAGAAAGGATGGGAAACAATACCTGGAGAAGTAGTGGGCTCCCCGTGAACTGAAAGGTCTCCTACCGATAGTAAACATCCAAGTGTTGTGTTTGTTGTTTTTATTTGTCTCGATTCTTGTTTTGAGTCATTTTGAGTGTAAATAAACGTGTTTAGATTGTATTTACTTTATTTTTCCTTTGTTAAGTCGCGTGGTGTACTGTGGTCAGTCATAGGCTCAATACTCGGTTAAGAATTCATTCTTAGTTCCAATTTCAAGAAAATAAATCATTTTGTGCTCAAAGTGCCATGCTATGCTCAACATGATCTGCAAAACAGGATTCGTTTTTTCACAAAACTGCAGGGTCTAACCCTAGTCAAAAGAGAGAGCATTAGAACAAGGACCTATTTGAAGCTACATAGGTTCCGGACTACAAAGCAAAAGAAAATAGGAAAAATTGGAGCATTTGAGTTTGTTTCAACTTCAGCAATTTCCGAGATTACATTCCGGATGCACCTTCTCAGGCCCTGTCATTTCTCCAAAGTATGAGTGTACCTCGATCTCAAGCTCAAAGCCCGCTTCAAATTAGAATGGCAATCAGAAGTGCTCTCCCCGAACACCATTTCCCTACCAGAGGCATTTTGGCTGTGTTTGCAATGAGTTCCTAGGAGATCAACTGCAACAGTGGGAACTAGAGTTCGAATGGCGATGCCTAGAATGCAAACGTTCGGAATTTTCGAGACTGAAGTTTGGTTTAAATACCCAGGGGTGTATCCCCGACTTGAAATCTATATGGTAACCCCATAGGTTAAGGTAGCATGTATGTGCCTCAATTCTAGATACTAAACCAACCTAGTTTGTCATCCCGTTAGAGAATAGGGAAAGTTGTGAATGTGATAAGGAAGAAAAGCGGCATCTGTGGCTTCTACATGCAGATGTTACCCTTTGCTAGCTTTTAAGGGCGTTTAAACTGTGAGTTGAAGGTAAGAGTTCGAGGAACACAAGAGGGAGATTCCCATCAGAGTAGAGCGGTTTATCGTTACTCAGCCCATGAGGTACTTTCTAAAGTACCGCTTTGTTTGTTTACAGCATTTCCTATGCATCTATTACACAATGTCATCACCTCTATGCATCCATCGCACAATCTCATCATACTCTTTGCATCTGTCACATCATCTCGGGACCTCTTCTCACGATTTTAGCATGGTTAGAGTGTTCCTTTCTTTACACAATTTTAACATGTTTGGAATTTACCTCGAGACGCGTGGAATGCGACCCTGAGCCATTTTCTCGGAATCTCTTCTCACTATTTCAGCGTGGTTAGAGTGTTCTTTTCCTCACACGATTTCAACATGTTTGGGATTTGTTCTTCCTCTTCACATGATTTCAGCGTAGTTAGAGTGTTCTTTTCCTCACACGATTTCAGCATGTTTGGAAGTTGTTCTTCATTTTCTCAGGATTTCAACGTGGTTAGAGTGTTCCTTTCCTTACACGATTTTAGTGTGTTTGGGATTTGCTTTTCCTCTTCTCATGATTTCAGCGTGGCTAGAGTGTTTATTTCCTCACACGATTTCAACGTGTTTGGGATTTGTTTTTCCTCTTCTCAAAATTTCAGTGTGCTTAGGGTGTTCATTTTCTCACACAATTTTAGCGTCTTTGGGATTTGTTTTTCCTCTTCTTATGATTTTAGCATGGGAAGAGTGTTCATCTTCTCACGATTTCAGTGTGGTTAGAGTGTTCCTTTCCTCACACGATTTCGGCGTGTTTGGGATTTGTTCTTCATTTTCTCACAATTTCAGCGAGGTTAGAGTGTTCCTTTCCTTACACGATTTCAGCGTGTTTGGAATTTTCTTTTCCTCTTCTCACGATTTCAACGTGCCTAGAGTGTTCCTTTCCTCACACGTTTTTAGTGTGTTTGGGATTTGTTCTTCTTTTTCTCACGATTTCAGCGTAGTTAGAGTGTTCTTTTCTTCACACGATTTCAGCGTGTTCGGGATTTGTTCTTCCTCTTCTCACGATTTCAGCATGGTTTGAGTTTTTTTTTCCTCACACGATTTTAGTGTGTTTGGGATTTGTTCTTCATCTTCTCACGATTTCAGTGTGGTTAGAATAGTCATTTCCTCACACGATTTCAGCGTGTTTGGGATTTGCTTTTCCACTTCTCACAATTTTGCATGGTTATAGTGTTCTTTTCCTTACACGATTACAGCGTGTTTGGGATTTACATTTCCTCTTTCACGATTTCAGCGTGGTTAGAGTGTTCATGTCCTCACATGACTTCAGCGTGTTTGTGATTTGTGCTTCATCTTCTCACGATTTTAGTGTGGTTAGAGTTTTCCTCTTCTCACGATTTCAGCGTGGTTAGTGTATTCCTTTCCTCACACGATTTCAACATGTTTAGGATTTGTTTTTTCTCTTCTCATGATTTCAGCGTGGTTAGTGTATTCCTTTCCTCACACGATTTCAACATGTTTAGGATTTGTTTTTTCTCTTCTCACGATTTCAGCGTGGTTAAAGTGTTTCTTTCCTCACACGATTTAAGCGTGTTTGGGATTTGCTTATCCTCTTCTCACGATTTTAACGTGGTTAGAGTGTTCCTTTCCTCACACGATTTTAGCGTGTTTGGGATTTGTTTTTCCACTTGTCAGGATTTCAGTGTGATTAGAGTGTTCTTTCCCTGACACAATTTTAGCATGTTTGGGATTTGTTCTTTCTCTTCTCACGATTTTAGCATGGTTAGAGTGTTCTTCTTCTCATGATTTCAGCTTGGTCAGAGTGTTCCATTTTTCACATGATTTCAGCGTGTTTAGGACTTGTTCTTTCTCATCTCACGATTTCAGCGTGGTTAGAGTGTTCTACTTCTCACAATTTCAGCGTGGTTAGAGTGTTGATTTCTTAACACGATTTCAGCGTGTTTGGGATTTGTTCATTCTCTTCTCACGATTTCACCATGGTCAGAGTGTTCTTTTCCTCACACGATTTCAGCGTGTTTGGGATTTGCCTTTCCTCTTCTCACGATTTCAGTGTGCTTAGAGTGTTCCTTTCCTCACATGATTTTAGCGAGTTTGGGATTTATTCTTCCTCTTCTCAAGATTTCAGCGTGGTTAGAGTGTTCTTTTCCTCACACGATTTCAGCGTGTTTGGGATTTGTTCTACCTATTCTGACAATTTTAGCGTGGTTGGAGTGTTCTTCTTCTCATGATTTCAGTTTGGTTAGAGTGTTCCGTTCCTCACACAATTTCAGTGTGTTTGGGATTTGTTCTCCCTCTTCTTACGATTTCAGCGTGGTTAGAGTGTTCCTTTCCTCGCATGATTTTAGCTTGTTTGAGATTTGTTCTTCCTCTTCTCATGATTTCACTGTAGTTTGATTAGTCCTTTCCTCACATGATTTCACTGTGTTTGGGATTTGCTTTTCCTCTTCTCATGATTTCAACGTGGTTAGAGTGTTCCTTTCCTCACACAATTTCAGCGTGTTTGGGATTTGTTCTTCCTCTTCTCACGATTTCAGCATGGTTAGAGTGTTTTTTTCCTCACACAATTTCAGCGTGTTGGGGATTTATTCTTCTTCTTCTCACATTGCAGTATGGTCAGAGTGTTCTTTTCCTCACATGATTTCAGCGTGTTTGGGATTTGTTCTTCCTCTTCTCACGATTTTAACATGGTTAGAGTGTTCCTTTCCTCACACGATTTCAGCATGTTTGGGATTTTCCTTTCCTTTTTTCACAATTTCAGTGTGGTTAGAGTGTTCTTTTCCTCACACGATTTCAGCGTGTTTGGGATTTGTTTTTCCCTTTCTCACGATTTTATCGTGGTTAGTGTGTTTCTTTCATCACATGATTTCAGCGTGTTTGGGATTTGTTCTTCCTCTTCTCAAGATTTTCGTGTGGTTAGATTGTTTTTTTTGTCATTCGATTTCAGTGTGTTTGTGATTTGTTCTTCCTCTTCTTATGATTTCAGCGTGGTTAGAGTATTCTTTTCCTCACACGATTTCACCGTGTTTGGGATTTGTTCTTCGTCTTTTCACGATTTCAACGTGGTTAGAGTGTTTATTTCCTCACACGATTTTAGTGTGTTTGGGATTTATTCTTCGTCTTCTTGCGATTTCAGTATGGTTAGAGTGTTCCCTTCCTTACACGATTCCAACGTGTTCGAAATTTGTTTTTCCTCCTCTTACGATTCCAGCGTGGTTGGAGTAGGTCACCCTATTCATCTACTACACTATGCATTACATTCATTACATTATACCATTTTATTGCCTGGATCCTTTCTATGTTAAGCTTAGTGTGGCATGTGCTCATACATTTTCCTCGTTGAAACATGGTTCTGTCATGTGTAAGTACCCATGCTGCGTTGAGGCCAGTATTGAGGGTGTGATAACCTTTTTTGTGTTAGACGTGGTTTCTTTTGTGTCTATACCTTTTCTAGGTCAAATGTGGTTTGGCGTACACATTATTCACTTCATCCATTGCATTGTATTTTGTCTTGTTGCATTTAGCATTTAGGATCATTATCTTTCCCCACCAGATCATTCCTCACTTATAGCATACCACCCAATTACTTGTACTCTTTCTACGAAAAACATAGTTTTGCATGTGCTTGCACCCCTTTCACGTTGAAACATGGTTCTGTTATGTGTAAGCATCCATGCTACGCTGAGGCTAGTATTGAGGGTGTAGGCACTTAGCTTGTGTTAGGTGTTGTTTGGTTGTGCCCATTTCTTTTCTATATAAAACGTAGTTTGATTTGCATCTCCATCCCTTTATGGTATTTGTGTGGCAAACACTGCTTGTGGTTTGAGTATATTATTGCATTGCACTCCATATCAGTTGTAGTATTGCATTACATTGTGTATTATTTGTATCCTGCCCCTGAACTATGCTGGTTTGATTCTTTGCAACGGGATATGTAGGCAACCCTCGAGTTCAACCAACTGCATCTGAATTTTGTTTGTTTGCCCAAGTCTTACGGCCTTGTCAAAATGGGTCATCTTCGGGCTTTGACATTCACTTACGTCATTTCATGACTTCGAGTTCTGTAAAAGAGTGGCAACTGTAGACACCCCATTTTTGACTGCCCTTACGACTTAGATACCACCGCTTGCGCACCCAATGATGACTTTATATATGCTTTTCAAGTGCTCGAAGTCCTCAGCAGAATACCATAGCTTTGAGCCTTCAAACCCTACAAACCTCTTGCATTGTTTTTTAGACCAAAACCATAGTTTTTCAAACCTAAAAACCCTGGGACCTACAGGCCCATTTGTGTGGGTTGCCGGCCACTAATCTTGGTTGTCGGCCAACACTAGTGGCCTGCTAGCCACAAGTGTGTTATGGCAGATATTTTGGCCAACTGTGGCAGCTATTTTCACAAATGCATGCACCTGCCTACACGTGTATGTATTGATATTTCTGAGGGAGTTTCATTGTTTTCTATATATAGGAGACCTCCTATTCTATTTTTGAGGGTTGAACATTTTGGAGAAAATTTCTCTCTCTCTCTCTCTCTCTCTATAATTCTCTCTCCCTCTTTTGCAAATTTCTAAGCTTTTGCCTATACACTCTAAACCAAACCTTGTGGTATTGGAGCTAAGGCACTTTTGAGCCTACTTTGAGCTCTTGAGGGTGTGTAAGTGTTGATTTGTGACTTGGAAAGTGTTCTCCTCTTCAAGAGGTATAAGTCTTGGCTTGTAACCTTGCTTTGTTTGCCATTTTTCTTACTCTTTTTCTACTGTTTTTGGATTGTCTAAAATTTGAAATTTTGGGCTGAAACTTATGGTTTAAGGCCAATAAGGGTGGATGGGTGGCTCACCATTCCTTCCACCCAGCTTCCTAGGCCTTTACCCTTGTGTTTTCCCACATCTTTGTCCATTTTTTTTGAGCTTTTTAATACTAAATCTCAGAGCTTTTTCAGTGGCTAAAACCATGTTTTGAAGTCCCAAAAATGGAGGGGGTAGCCTCCCCTCCTTGTGTGTGCTTACTAGCTTAACATGCTCCATGTTTTAGGTTATTGTTCTAACTATTTTTTATCTTAATTCAAGCATGCTTTAGGACTGATTTAGCATTGTTTTAGGATTGTGTTTGGTTGTTCATTACATTTGAGCTTTGTATTGAATGCTTATAGTGTAATTGTCCTTATAGGCTTAGTGGTTTAGGCCTTAGCCACCAACCTATTTGAGTTGATAGTGTTTATTCTCCTCCTTGTGTTTGCTTACTAGCTTACCATGCTCCATGTTTTAGGTTATTGTTCTAGCTATTTTTATCTTAATTCCAGCATGCTTTAGGACTGATTTAGCATTGTTTTACGACTGTTTTTGGTTGTTCATTGCATTTGAGCTTTGTATTGCATGCTTGTAGTGTAATTGTCCTCATAGGCTTAGTGGTTTAGGCCTTAGCCACCAACCTATTTGAGTTGATAGTGTTTATTCCCCTCCTTGTGTTTGCTTACTAGCTTAACATGCTCGATGTTTTAGGTTATTGTTCTAGCTATTTTTATCTTAATTCCAGCATGCTTTAGGACTGATTTAGCATTGTTTTAGGACTGTTTTTCGTTGTTCATAGCTTTTGAGCTTTGTATTGCATGCTTGTAGTGTAATTGTCCTCATAGGCTTGGTGGTTTAGGCCTTAGCCACCAACCTATTTGAGTTTTCATGTTTTCCATGCTTGTGATTACCCTTAATCACCCTTGCAACCTCCCTCCTTTCTTGGCTTTTGCTTCGCTTTGAAAGTAGTTTCAAGCTACTTGTTTGTTTAAGCTTGAGATTGAGGCCTTGTGTTCTAACTGTGCAACAGAGGCTTCCTGGCAGCAGAACAGTGGCTTGTTCGGGTGAAAATCCGTGTGCATTCATAAGCACTCCTCGTTTCTCGGGGCTGTTTAGCTTAATTACTTAGTTTAGTCGTTTCTTTAAAATTTGTAAAGTGTTGTAATTAATTAGTTGTAGCTATTTAATTTTGTCTTGTAAATAATTAGTTAGCTAGACTAGTTATTTAATTTGTTGTTGTAATAATTAATTCGCTAGTTTAGTTAATTTATTTCATTTGGGCTTGTAATAGTTAATTAATTAGCTTTAATTAGGTTAGCTAGTTAGTTTATTCAGACCCTCTTACGTGAGGGCACAATTGTAATAATGCCTATGTCTTCCAACCCCACGTCTTTCGCCCTTTTATTTAACTACTTATGATGGTTAGTTTAGAACAGCACTTTCATTTAGCATACTCCATGTTTGCATCCACTTGTCTTGCATGCATCGAGGGTCGGTTCATCATTCTAACAATGCATTGTCATTTAAATACTTCTTTGAATACGTGCTTAGACCGCATGCTATCGAATTGATTCATATGCCATATTAGTAGCCGAGCCTGGTAATTGCATATCACATGTGTTGCATTAGTTAGAGCATGCATTTTTCTAACTCTTTTCTTTTGGCTAGCCTTGGAGTACTAGGTGAGCATTTTTGCTTTAGCATATTGCATTTGTATGTTAGTGTTGCCATATCAAAACATCTTCACCATGAGGCTAAGTGCTTAAATGATAAACTGTTTGAATGCTTGTGGATGAGGGCTAGTTGTTTGAATTGAGATAGCTTGATTAAATGTACATTTGAGCCCACTTTTTCAAATGGCACATTCATAAACTCTTTTCAAAAGCAAACATGAGATCAAATGTTCCAATTCTTACAAATTAGTCTGTACTTGTGTGTGTATCACATAGTAATCTTAGCCTAATAAATTAGAATAAGAGCATAAAATGTAAATAAGATTCACATCGTGATTAGTAGAAGCTGATTTTTTATCGGACGAGCGGGGGTGCTCAATTCATGACCTTCCATTCTTTTACCTAAGTTCACGAGCCGAGACAATCTTGGTGATGACGGACACGTGGCTTTTGGCATTAGTCATGGGTTTCCTAAATTTTCCAAAAATATTTAGGTGGTGACTTTGTATCTGGCAAAGCAGTCCATTTTTGGCAATTTGATTCAAAATCGATTTTCCAAAAGATTTGCCGGATTTGGACTCTTTGGTGTTTATCTATTTCATATTGCACTTGTGGGATTAGATTTAGAACTGCATGAGTCTGAACTGTAGGGCTAGTTGTCTTCCGAAAAGAGCACGAAAAGTCGAGCAACATAACCCAACACCCTCTTCGTCATTGAACTATAATCTCAAAAGTACAAATTTCATGTTCAACTTTTAGTTACATCAACATTAGCATAGTTAAAGAAGCTAGACGAGATAATACAAAATTCCCTATTGGCTTACAAATATCTGGGCCATGCCTTGTTACAATAAAATGACCCGCGGTCCCAAAAGACATATGCTTGGAGCTTTCACAAAATACATCCATGAGCTTTCGTGCTCCAACCAACACAAAACATTTTCCTCTTTCTCACTGGGGTGGTGACTCATCACCAAGTCCTGAAATGTTAGATAAGAATAAGCTAGATGCCTAGTAGAAAATATATTTAATCAAGTATATAAACATTTGATTTAAAATATGCATAACCAGTGACCCTTTCCTTTGAACACTTGCCCCACAATCTCATATTCCAATGCATGACGTTCCAATTAATTCCATATTTCTTCGTCCTCACACGGATGGCCAGTGGGCACCTAGAATCTTCCACATTCAATGTCCTTACATGATTGGCACGTGGACACCTCAATCATTCTTTCATTTATTGTCCTCACATGATCGGGCAAGTGGGCACCTTAGTTTTCCCACACGGGTAGTACTATACCATACATCAAACCAATTACCCCAAAACTCTAATCTTATCTCAGCACAAGATGTCTCAAAACATTCCCAATTCACTTATTGATTCCCATCTATTTATCAACCAAGACCTATAAACAGTGATTAGCATTTCACAAGCAAATGGGGATTTTCCTTCTATTCTTTCATTTTTCAAGATTCAAGGTGTATACATTATTTTTCATTAAGCAATAACCAATTATTCCAAAAATTTTAAGGCAAGAACCTTCAACCACTAGTATTATCCATATACCAACCACCCATCCCATATCACACACATATTATGAAATTAATACATAATCAAACCAAAACATAGATATACAAGGTTAAAAATATTTCTACCTCAAGGTTATGTGTGCAGAGATAAAGACCCAACGAATGTACTTCTAAGATATCGCGATCTAATCGGTTCAAAATGTAGCTTTTAACAAGATCAACACATTTGATGAAGGAGCATGGATGGGTTTTTGTTATAAATAGATGAAATCTAGTGTTTTGGTATTTGGGTTTTCGAAATGGAGGAGTGAGAAGAAGAAAAAATGGAAAAAGTGAGAGAAATGAGTCAAAAAGTAAGTTTTAAAATATCTGACCTCGAACAGACCGCATGAGCAAATCTTCCATCACTTGAGTGATGAAGAGATTTCGATATATTGCTCGAGCGAACATTTCACCACTCGAGCGGTAAACACAATGTCCTAGAAGTTTTGCAGGTCTATAGTGAAATTATTAAAAGCCTCACATCTCTGTACGAGCTACCATTTGATCACTCGAGTAGTCTTACTTGCAAGCAGGCAAGATATTAGGAGCCTTGAATCAGCACTCAGGCGACCACTTGATTGCTTGAGCGGTCTCCCAAAACAGAATGTTACAATCAACCCCCTTAAGGAATTTCGTCCTAAAATTTCGTGATTCCTGCCAGCAATAAAACCTAACAACCCAAAGAAGCGTAACACTATACTATCAATCACCACAACAATCAAGACCTCATCAATTGGGAACAAAATCAACCCACAATTTTAATGAAGACACAATAGTCTAAAAGATGGAGAATATATTACTTTCTAATTACTTCTTTCCATATGCCAAAATACATAGCCTTAAAGAGAACAATGAAATAATAGATCACACATCATTAAACAAATCTGGGTACATCTCACAGACTCGGCTTCTTCCCAAGTAGCCTCTTCCACCTCATTATGATGCCACAACACTTTAACT
This sequence comes from Camellia sinensis, assembly GCF_004153795.1. Lineage (NCBI taxonomy): Eukaryota > Viridiplantae > Streptophyta > Magnoliopsida > Ericales > Theaceae > Camellia > Camellia sinensis. The sequence continues at coordinate 268,261 of NW_021026822.1, read as the reverse complement.
AAACGAATTATAGCGATCCCGGTTTTTCCCTCCATTTAGTTTTGTATTCCGGACTTGGTTTCGTAGATGTGGATTGTTGTATTTAACTTGTTTCCATCCTTCAATACTTTGTATTTGAGTTATAGGATGTTTTGAGCAGGTTCGTTTCAGGTTGGTTGTGATTGGAAGCATATGGTTGCTGTCCAGTTTTTAGCCTCTACGCTCGAGCCAGGACTTTGTCGCTCGAGCGAGCCTTGTGTTGTTGCTTCTTCGCTCGAGCGAGAGTTTGTACGCTTGAGCAGGCTTTTCATGTCTTCAGGTTTTGTTCAGACACAGCCTTGGCTCGAGCAAGCTGTTCTTCACTCGAGCGAGCAAGCTGTACGTTTTGGGCTTCTTCGCTCGAGCGAGCGTTTCTTCGCTCGAGCGTGTTTCTGGGTTGCAGACCTGACGCTTCGTGCTGTTTGCTTGAGCGAGGCTTTGTGCGCTCGAGCGAGGTTTCTTTGTTTCTAGTCGCTCGAGCGACCACTCCTTCACTCGAGCGAGGAACATATATATCAGTTCGCAGCAACAACTTCTTCTTCACTTTTTGATTTCCCTTTTGTCTCAAAACCCTAGATTCGACTCTCTCTCTCTCTACACTCACCTTTTCTCTAGGGATTGATCTAGTTCTTGGGTGCTTCTACCCTAATCTCTTTGTAAGAAAGATAGAGGGTTGCGTGGGCTTTGTTTTGATCCAAAAAACTTTGGGATTGGAGCACTTCCGAGTTTGGCTCTTCTTCCCCTTAGGTTCTCCATTTGAGGTAGGGATTCTCCTTGTTCTTTTTCAATACTCCGTCTATGGATAGACATGTGGTAGTTTTGTATTGCATGAAAATCATATCATGTTGAGTTTCTTTGAAAACCATGTGAGGGAACCTAGGGTTGGTTGTTTGAGAATGATTAATTTATCATTGATAGTTCTTCGGGTTAATGGGAGTGTAAATTAGCATGTTATTGTGGAAAGAAGAAAAAAGCCCTAAATTATATTTTGTTTTGGTAAATTAAAAAGGGAGGTTGATTGAATAATAATTGTAAATTACTATTGTTAATATGAGTTGGGTGAAGGTGTTAATGCCTAAGGGATTAACTATGGCTTTGAGGTTGTTTTGAAATAAATGTATTGAACCGAGTTGGATTATGGCTTTATTATCCATGGAATTGGTTTTGTAAAATAAAAAGAATGGAATTGGTTTTGTGAATGGGAAAAGTGTTTTGGGGAAAATGAAACGTTAACTCTATGCGAGTCTCGGAAAATGAATATGGAAATTGAACTATTCTGTCATTGAGTGTTGAATACCCACATTTGGGGTTTCACCTTTACATATCGTGCTAGCATTGTTGTTGGGTTAAGATCTCATGATAGTTGAGTCTTCTAATAGGTGTACTGAATTCATGCATCTAGAGGTTTTGTCCTTGGTCATCGGTGGAGGATGACATTGTTGTATTGGATTGTTGTGTTTGCATTACACCGGCGTTGATTGAATACTGTATGTGATGAAGTGCTATGATACATTATATGTGTATAATTGTTAAGGAGGAGATATGTGATGTACACCAGTGTGTGGGAGGAGATAGGGGATGTACTCCACACACCTATGTGTTCATATACTTTAACACTTTGCTTATGTATCTTGATAGTTCATGTGTATGTATTACACTTGTTGGTTATGTTCTGTTGTATTGTGATTATTAGTATTATATGCTACGCTTATAATCAAAGGTACCGTTACCTTCCAGTTAGTGCCTAGAGAACTGACTGCGCTTATAATCAAAGGTACCGTTACCTTCCAGTTAGCGCCTGGGGAACTGATTTAGCCGGTAGAGTAGAGCTTTATTATTATTGTCTCAGTCTATCTGAGTATATCATGGATTGCGATGGTTACAGTTTTGGAGGGCCGAGTTGCCTCATTTGTTGATTATATACATGTTGATGATTTGTTATCTCCTTTCTATTAAAGGCATGCATGTATATATATGAATGTGTTGGGAATAAACCAAAATGCCATTATGAGATTTTGGGAAAGTGCGAAGGAAAATTGGGTATTTGAAAGTATGTTTTGAAAAAGGGAAAAATCTGTTGTAAGTATGAAAAATGGGAGAAAAATAATGGGCTTAGTGGAATTGTTTTCTAAGTTGTTATTGTTCATGAAAGTTTGGGAACAAGGGTAATGGAAAGAAAGATGAATCGCTTATAGCGTTGAATGAAATGACTATTTTCGAGAAAAGTACATACTTATGTATGTTTTGTATAAACTGCCACATTACTATTCTAGTATGAGATTGAGCATTCATAATCATAGCTATCTGTAAGTTGTTATTGTTGAGGATCATGTTGAGATCCCTACTGGACTATATGTTCATCCCACGTTGTTGAATCTTTTTCAGGTGATAGTCAGGATGTGCTATGAGATTTGGATCTTCTTATTTGTTGGCCACGGGGCCTCATTTGTGTTGGCAGAGTGCCATTGTTGCAAAAGGGTTACACCCTTCTTTTGATTTTTTAACGATTGTAAGCCTATGGGCAGTTTATTTAGAATGCTCATGTAGTATGTAATTTGCATTCGAATGAGAGAATTACTATTTAATTCTACTAGTCGAATATTTGAGTTTATTTCTGCATGTTGTCTCTGAACTTGAAGTGAATTAATGGATTTGGTAATGATTTTGAGTAATAAAAAGTTGGGCGTGACAAATTGGTATTAGAGCGAGCCAGGTTTGACTACTTTGGGCTCATGGGAAGTGGTTTCTACCACAGTGGGTTTGCTACGTGTAGTGAGGACGTTGCATATAGTTAACATGAATGTTAGGACTTGTATGTTGCATTTATATGAGCATGGGATTAAGTTTTCTGGATAATACTCGTAGTCGGTGAACTTGCTTTGAGGTCCTCTTGGAAACACGCCTGATCAACGTGGCTTCTGATAGGAATTCCTTGAGAGTTCTGGAATGAGTGGCTATCTTTATGGACTTGATTCGATTATGTGTTTAAATGTTTAGATATTTATATGCAATGGGAATGTATGTTTTGAGACTAAGTGCGTCTTGTGACTTAATAGTAGCAAGTGTGTGCCTCGGAGAAGGCTATTGTGTTGTGCACTAAGCGTGGTTTTGTTTTTTTGGATTTTATAGGATGTCTACACGAGGAAGTAGAGGTCGGATGAGTAGTAGGAGTGCCAGGAGAGGCACAACAGTTCCTTTAACAACCGCCGTTGCAGCATCAGCTGTCGGCGAGGACATTGCACGCGAGATTGTGAGAGTAGTGCAGGACGCCCTAGCTCGCACTGAGGGTGGCAGCGGGCGTGCCCTCAAGCTTACTAAGGAAGTTTTTTGCTCCAGCCCACCAGAGTTTGTGGGGGAGGCCAAACCGTTGGAGGCAGAGAGTTGGTTAGAGTAGATTACCAAGACTCTTGATATGCTCAGAGTCAAAGATGAGGAGCTGAGGGTTTCTTTGGTGACTTTTCAATTGAAGGGAGACGCGAGTTATTGGTGGAAGTATGTTAAGAATACTGTAGGTGGCACGTGGGTTGCTTTTACCGAGGCCTTTTGGTCTAAGTATTTCCCTCCTTCTGCTTGGGAAAGGTTGAGGGAATAGTTTATTGAGTTGCGTCAGGATGCTACTCTTGTGGCACAGTTTGAGATGAAATTTACCAGTTTGTCGAGGTTCGCTCCAGAGTTGGTGGCAATAGAGGAGCACCGTTGTTATGAGTTTGAAAGTTGGTTGTGTTTCGATATTCAGGAGAAGGTAGCTGGATCCTTTTGGAAGGATTATTATAGTCTAGCTGAGGCAGCGGCCTATGTGGAGGCCATGGTTGTGAGTGCTGGTCAGGTTAGGGAGGAGGCCATCTCGGTAACTCCTACGGTTCGCAAGCACTCTAGGCTCAGTAAGGGGTGGATGCGAAAACATGCTCAGTCCCAGGCTAAATACTTTTCTTCGCCAGGGGTTTCAGACTCTTCTGTTGGGAGGTCCAGAGAGGTTTAGATTTCAGACCAGTCTTAGAGTAGGGGGTCTGTTGGTTGTTTTGTTTGTGGTCAGCTGGGTCATGTTAGACATTTTTGCCCTTTGCATGTGAATTCTGCAAGTGTTTCAAAACCTAGTCAGACTCAGTTGTACCTGTCCAATCAGGGACGTTATTGGTACTAGAAACATGCAGGCCAGGCTTCAAGAGCCTCGTGAGGGGTGACTTATTAGCTATCCCTATAGTACTACCCTGGAGGGGGACTTTTGTATTGTTGACTGGTGATGTAATATGTGAATCATTTTGTTGTTGACCGGTGTATTGTTGGATGCTGAGGCATCATGATTATGTAATGCTTTTGTATGCATGTTGTTGTTTGTTTAATCCTCATTTATTGGGGCATGCATGGAATCTCGAACCTTCTTTTATTTATATTGAGAAGCTGTCAATGTGATCGATGATCCTAGTATTATTGTATGCTTGGTACTGAATTATGAGATAGTTATGTGATGGCCTGTGAGCCTTGTTCAGTTTAAAAGTTGTTTGTTGAGAACGGGGGATCCGTAGGTGAATGTGATTGGTTTGATGGTTTTGAGAGTTGTGTGGTATTGGCAAAGTTATGTGAGATTTGTGTTTCGGGATAGCAGAAATGGTACCGGTATATCGTTTAGTGTCTTGGGTTGTGCTAATTAGTGAACTCGTTGTGATCCCATCAGTCATGTATGTGGGTAGTGTTCGTATTGCGACTTGTTATCGGTTGGTGATTATGTGTGGGTGAGATGAGCTAGTGGTGTTATTAGTTTTGAGGTATGGTTTGTGAGTAGGAGGAGAATTTCATGAGTGGATGTTGGCAGCATTCTTTGAAAGGAAGAATAGATTGTATTCTCGGGTAATGAGAGTATCATTGATCAAAATTGTCTTTCGTGTTCGGGTTTGTGTGATTGGGGTTGACCATGTCGGTCTTGAGTTGAGGAGATGGGCAGGCTTGCTATATAGCCATGGGGGGTGGTGATTCCCTTATGAGAGCCAACCTTTTCCGTATGAGAGCCACTTTCTTGATGGTCTCACGAACTAACTTCGGTCCAAGCATAGGTGAGTCCCCTCTCTTGGTCCAACATACTAGTGATCTACATGGACACCCGTATAAGGCTTCAAAAGGTGCCATCCTAACACTAGCTTGATAACTATTATTGTAAGTAAGCTCCACTAGAGGAAAATGCCTCTCCCAAGAACCCTTGAAGTCTAATACACAGGCTCTCAACATGTCTTCTAGAATTTGGATAGTGTGCTCTGACTGCTTGTTAGTTTGAGGGTGATAAGAGGTGCTAAAAGTTAGTTGAGTACCCATTATACTTTGTACTTTGCCACAACCGTGCAGCAAAATGAGGATCTCTATCTAAGACGAGGCTCACCAAAACCCCATGAAGTCAGACAATCTCTCTAACATATAGTTCAGCTAAGTAGTCCATCAAATCCCCTATACACATAGCAAGAAAATGGGCTAGCTTAGCTAGTCAATCCATAACGACCCAAACCGCATCATTACCCGTTTGTGTTCTAGGAAGACCTGAAACAAAATCTACAGTGATGTGCTCCAACTTCAACTCGGTTATCGATAAGGGTTGCAGCAACCTGGATGGATTTTTATATTCCGCTTTGACTTGTTGGCCAATTAGCCACTTGGACACAAACAAGGCTACGTCTCGTTTTACACCTCTCCACCAAAATTGACGACTAAGATCACGGTACATTTTTGTGCTTCCCGGATGCACTGCAAGGCAAGAGTGATGGAATTTCCAAAGTATTTTGTCTCTACAAAATTCTAGTACAAAAAGGCGATCTCAAAACTAGATACTCGAATTAGAGTGCACCCTAAACCCTTTCACCTTCTTCCATTGGGATATTTTCCCTCGGATTATCTCCACTTTCGAATCACCCTGTTGAGGTTCTGTAACTCGTGTGTCAAGTGTTAGTTGTGCTAGGACTGTAAACAAGGTGCCATGCTCAGGAGACTTGCCAAGGTGCAAGTCAAATTCACTCATATCATCAAACATTTCCCACTCTCCAATGGCAAGACTGGCAATGGTATTCACGGATTTCCTATTCATGGTATCGGCCACCACATTGGCCTTTCCCAGATGGTAGTGCATTTCAAAATCATAATCTTCCATGAATTCCATCCACATCCTCTGACGTAGGTTCAAATCTTTCGAGAGAGTAGGTACTTAAGGCTTTTATAGTCTGAGAATACGTCAAACTTCTTCTCGTACAGATAGTGCCTCCAAAGGTTTAGGGCAAAGATCATTGTGGCTAACTCTAAGTCGTGAGTTGGGTAATTCCTCTTATGAGTCTTTAATTGACGAGAACCATATGCTATAACCTTTCCTTCTTGTATCAAAACACACCCCAAATCTTCCCTAGAAGCATCACAATAGATGGTGCAACCCAACCCTCTTTCCGGAATGATTAGAATTAGTGTAGTTGTTAATCTAACTTTTAGTTCTAAGAAGGACTTCTCACATAATTCAGTCCAAACAAACTTCACCCCTTATATGCTTTACCCAGTTAATGGGGAGGCTAGGGTAAAGAAGTCTTTCACAAACTACCTCTAATACCAGTGAGACCCAAAAAGATAAGAATCTCAAAGGCGCTCTTAGGTCGCGTCCAGTTTTGTACGGCATCAATCCTTGAAGAATCTACTGTAACCCCATCCCTGGAAACAATATGACCCAAAAACTTCACCTTGAAAAGCCAAAGTTCGCACTTCTTATACTTAACGTATAACTGATGCTCCTTAAGAAGTTGTAGGACAATACAGAGGTGCTCTTTATGCTCCTCCTTGGAAGGCTAGTAGATTAGAATGTCATCCACAAAAACCACTACAAATCTATCGAGATACTCTCGGAAGACTCGATTCGTCAAATCCATAAAAGTGGTAGGGCCATTAGTTAAGCCGAACAATATGATGAGGAACTCATAGTGGCCATATCAAGTACAAAAGGCTGTTTTGGGAATATCCTCCTTTTTCACTTGCAACTGATGATAACCTGACCTTAAATCAGTCTTTAAGAAACATCGGGAACCCTTAAGTTGGTAAAAATGTCATCTGTTCTAGGTAACAGATACTTGCTCTTAATTGTGACCCTATTCAACTTGTGGTAGTCTATACATAGCTATAACAATTGATCCTTCATTTTGGAAAAGAGAGCCGGTGCTCCCCACGGTGAAGTGCTAGAGCATATAAAGCCCTAGTCTAACAACTCTTGTAACTGATCCTTCAAAGTAAGTAGTTCGGCTAGTGTGAACCGATAAGGTGACATAGAAATGGGTGTTGTGCTAGGCATGAACTCTATAGAAAACTTCACCTCACGGTGAGGTGGTAATTTAGTGAGGTCCTTTGGGAAGACATTTGGATAATCACAAACCACCCTAGGAAATATGCCTCGAACCCTACTACTCTCATTAGCAATAAAGGTCACAATAAAGAAATTAAGTTCACCTTAATCACATAGGTTATGCAATGTTGGTAGCAATCTATCGGTTCGATCTCCCAGAAAGTAGAAACAATCTCCACTCGATGTGCACACGATAACTCTCCTACGGTGGCAATCTATGATGGCACGGTAGGAAGACAACCAATCCATGTCTAGGATGACATCAAAACCCTACATATCTAATACCACAAAATCGAAAGGAAGTCAGTGATCGGCATGACATCTTCGATGCAGGACAACCTCATCCCCAACTAGTGACTCTACCATGAGCGGAGACTCTAGTTGGTCAATTCTAACCCAAAATGGATACGAATGCAGATGCTATAAAAGAGTTAGATGCTCTGGTGTCTATCAACATTTGCCTAACTATTGAAAATAAGATATGTACCTCTTACTATCGATGGCCCATATGATTGCTCGAATGAGGTGACAACGTAAACTTGCCCTTGTGGTCTCAGCTCACTTTGATCACCCCTCTGATTGTAGGCCTGTTGCACTAACTAACTATGCAGAAATGGGCCTATGTACTACTCTAGATGCCTATCCATACTGTGCTGGTTGATGAGTCTGCCTCGGAACATGACCTGATTGAAAACTTTCCCTCCCTCGAGATCCGGAAGCATTGGTTATCCTAATTCACTGTGGACAAGACCTCTTTATATGACTAGACTGACCACACTAATAAAAGATGGGTGATTGACCTCCACCCGGTGTCTGGCTCTGACAACGAGCTAGAGTTTGGTGTTGTTGACTACTTCTTCATGGGCATACAACAGACTTGTGGGCTTGCTGACCACACCGATAACAAGTAACCCCACTTTTCCTTGTACTATCCATACTTTTTCCTGAAATAGGAATGGATGACACAACCTATAGGAGTGTGACTGAAAGGATGATGGACCCCTCGACTTTTTGGATGATCTAGTATCACCACGAGACTCTGTAAACCCTTGTCTCTTGAGCCTCTTTCTCTTTTCTTCTACCTCCAACATTACTATAGACACCCCATTTTTTACCGCCTTTAAGACTTGTGAGCCACTGATTGATCCCTCGATGATGAAAAATGTGCTATGCAAATGTTCGATTTCTTTAGTAAAGAGAGCTTCTAACTCCCGACCTTGCACCCCATTTTGGACCAAAACTATTTTGACCAAAATTATTTTAGACCTTAAAACCCTCTCTTTCAAAATATTTTTGAAAATGTTTCTACGATGTTCTGAGGCTCGCATTTTGTTAAAAGTTGCGCTTTTCGGTAAACTGAGCAAGGACAAAGTGGAAATAAATGAAAGAGAGGTGAACTCTTTGAAAAATCTTTGAAAACATCTTATTTAAAGGTTTGGAGTTGAAGAAAATAAGAGGGGAGGGCATAAAACTAGTTTGGCTGAAGTTAGGTATCAATTTGGTTAGGATAAAAACTGAGCTGCCTTCACTTAAATAGGCATATGTCTTTGTACAGTTACAATTTTGATGTGATTCCACCTCCATTGGAAAGTAGATTTCTGGGGCTTCAATTTGGACTCAAGAGTAACCTGCAAAGGAGTTCGAATGAAGGAGCTATGCTCGTTTGAAGTCGGGCCCAAAAACAGATTTTTGTGGCCGGCCAAAGATATGGCTTGCTGGCCACTTTATTGGCCTGCCGGCCAGTGGTGAAGCTTGTGTCCTTTTTTGTGTTTTTCCGGCCTTTTGAGTGTCTTGTCGTCCACCAATGATGGCCTACCGGCTACAGTGTGTAATTAATTAATTAAATAGCTTAGTCTAATTGATTAATTAGTTAAGTGTGTTGTAATAATTAATTATCTTAGAGTAAGCTATTTTATTTACTCAAAGTGTTGTAATAATTAGTTAAGTAGTGTAGCTTAGCTAGTTTCATTTGGACCCTCATTCGTGAGGGCGTAATATTGTAAAAAGTGTGCGTGCGTGCGTGCGTGTATGTCTTCCCACCCCACGTCTTTCTCCATTTTATTTACCTGCTTTTGATGGTTAGATTAGGGACATGTGTCAATTAGCATACCTTATGCTTATATCCATTTATTTGTATTGTATGCACCGAGGCTCGGCGCATCATTCAAACTGCATTGCCATTTCAATAATTCTTTGAAAACGTGTTTAATCGCATATAATTGCGTCATATGCCATATTAGTAGCCAAGGTTAGTAATTGCATATTGCATGTGTTGCATTACGCATGTTGTATAGTTAGGAATCATGCATAGTGTGGAGAAGTGGTTTGGAAATACTCTTCTGATCCTGGAGAACGCTAGTGATCCTCTTCTGGTCACCTGAAAAGGAATAAACACTCCAGTCGGGGGTGCTGGAATTAGCACTCCGATGGATGAGTTAGAATCCACACTCAAGAATGCTTGTATTCTAAGTTAAGCACAATAATTCTCACATACCTATTTCTGGCTGATGTTCTTCTATTTATATATTTTCTTCCATGGGCTTCGAGATTCGATCCATTTCCAACTCATATTCGGCGCATTTTACAATAGATCGACCTTCACTCGGCCCTTTGCCTAATCGGTCATTTGGCCGAATAGGGTTGGATTTGAGCTTGCGAGCCAATTGCCGAGTGCTTCGAATCTCGACTCTCCGAGATTCGGCTATCCAGAATCTCTACGACTCCCTCTTCTTGGCCCCCACAATTGCCCCCCAAACACTCCACTAACGACAGTTGGCTGGAATGTTTGGCTTCGAACTCAAAGAGTCAAAGCCGAAATTTGGCGGCTGACCGTATCCCAACGCAAATGTCTGTACACGCTTTCCGGTTGTCACTTTAATTTCCTGCCTTTTTGTACATTTTTATTTATTGTGCTTTAAAATTTCGACGTCTTTTCAAATGCATACATGCTTTTAGACGCCCGTCACTGGATTGCCTTCTGAACTACCTCTGCAACCTCCTACTCTTCTCTATCTCCTTTGCCTCTTGTAAGTTCTCTCATTCTCTGCTTTGTTTTTTGGCTTAGCATAATCCTATTGGCTGGGGGAATGGCGAAACATTTAAAAGATCTCCTTTCACCAGATTGAATTTCTGGCTTCTGAGCCATTTTTCCAGTCCTGATGATGTCCGTCTGTCATTTGTGGCAGACGGCACCCTTGATATAGAGAGGGTTGATGAAACCACGATCGTCTTCCCTCTTCTATCAATCGCAGAGGGTGGGGTCCGCTTTCCCCTTCACCCACTCCTTAGGGCCGTGCTTTGCCATTGGAGGTTAATCCCTTCCCAACCCAACGTCAACTTCTATAGGTTCGTGATGGGAATTATCGCACTAAACCGCCGCCTTAGGCTTAACCTTGGCATTCCCGCTATTCGGCATTGCTACGCCTTGGCCAAGTCTTCTGGTCGGCACGGGCGTTATTTCCTTAGGGCCAAAGACACCGACCATCAACTAGTGACTATGCTTTCCAGCTCTAGGAAGTGAGTCGATGATGTTATGGTCGTCGTCCAAGGAAACTGGGAATTTGGCGAAGGCGAGGACCGCCTTGATCGTATTCCTAGACGGAGGGGCGAACCAGGCGGCCGAGTATCTTCTTTTAATTATTTACTTGTTATATTTATAAAACTTTATTTTCGGGACCTCATAATTTTGCTTTTGTAGGAAACAATTTGAAGAAAGTCTTGATCTCGACCAACGAGGCCATCCGTTCGGAAATCAGGACTGCGCTCAAGTATTTCGGCCGACCGAGTCTTTGGAAGCAGGGGAGGGCGGCCCACATTCTGCTCCGCTACGAGCCGACTTATACAACTTTTTCGGCGGCGGAAAACATCCCAATTCTGGAGGGTGAAGAATCTCTTATCGCCCTTACCTTAGCTGATTTTAGAAATTTGAGGCAAGTAGGTTACGAGGGATCAGATTCGGAGTGACCAGAAGTAGCTGAGGCCGCCGAGTCAGGCCGATCCGAAACTGAGGTTGACGAGGCTTTGAAGTTAGCATTTGAAGAAACCAGTCTCAATTTGGCTGATCCTTCGTCCACTTCGGGTCGAGAGGACCGTCCGCTCGACGATATTTTTCACGGTCTGGAGGACCTTCCCGGTGCGTTCCCAGAAGATATGGTGGGGTTGAGCCTCACTAAACTAGCCAAGAAGGCAAACACGAAAAGGATGGCCGCGCGGCGAAGGGCGGAGGAGATTCGGGCTGCCGAATCTCAGTCCCCGACCTCCTTGCCTGTTATTGAGGGGACGGCAAAGAACAGAAGTTCCGAGGCAGAACCTTTTGTGCAGGCAAGTGTAGAAGCTGAGCAAAGGATGGAGAAACGCCCTGCCGACATCGAGGCCAGCTCAAAAGAAGACCGTGCCGACAAACGACCTCGTGTGGAGGAGTCGGATGTGATTGTACCTTTTGTTATTTAGCCCAAGATAAAAAATACGCCGATCTCCTCCGATGCTTCGGTAATTAAAGATCCAGCGGTTGCACTCAGCTTGGCGACATCTGTTTCACTGCCTACTGACAAGGCGACTTTTCGGGCAGAGCCTGATCTGGTTGCAGTTGGGTTGGCCGCGCAATCGGCTCTTTTGGTATATATCTGGACTCTATCTTTTCTCTTTACGCAAATATTACTTTGTTCTTGACTTCCTGTTTCGCAGGCCATCGGGAGGATAGTTGACATGGGCCGTCGCTATCACGATGCCGTCGAGCTAATTGGCTGTTTACAAGCTGTGGTTGAGGGCCAAAGGAGTAGGGCACAGACGGAGGGCGCCCGTGCCGAGGTGGAGATGGAGAGAGCCCGCAGTGCTGAAGAATTGAGATCAGTCGCCGAGAAGAGGGCAAATGCGAGCGATGACGCGCTTAAGTTGGCCCAGGAGGCGATCTCTAAATTGGAGGCTGGGTTGGAAGAGATGAAGGCGGCGAAGGAAGCAGCCGACCTGAAGGCTTCCAGCGCATTCGATGCTGGGAAGAAGTCTGCTTTTGATGAATATGTTGACGAAGTCCCTAAATTTGAAAATCGGGGATTTAAACACGGCTGGCTCAAGGCCCTTGCTGCTGCTGATGTGACATTGGCTATGCCAATTCCATACGAGCAAGTGGAAGTTGAGCCGCTGGAGTTTGACTCCGAGGGCTAATTTGGGCGGCTCTTGTTTTTGTATTAGGATTTGCATGTAATTTTCAGCTTTGTATAGCTTTTTGTCTAGTAATTTTAATATGTAAAATGGTTACAATTTGTGCCCAATTTACTTAATGAAAATTCATTTTGAACTTTGCTGTTACTAATGAACGGAATTGTTTGGTTGCCGATTTCGATAAAACGTTTTGTATACTTGCCGACTAGATGATTAGGCCGTTTAGATAGTTAGGCCGTTTAAAAAGCCAAAAATCAGTACATGAAGTAGCTGTGGCACATATCAATCGACATGTGGCCAAGATGCTCGGCCGGTTAGATTAATAAACCTGCCCTTGCCCCAGCCAGTGCATGGACTTCAAGGCATTCTCCCATAATTGCCGTTTAGATAATTGGGCCGTTTTAACAAGCCAAAAATCAGTACATGAAGTGGTTGTGGCACATATCAATCGGCATGTGGCCAAGATGCTCGGCTGGTCGCTTGGAAACTGTCAAAAGCGTTAATGAAATTGCCTCGGGATCGCTGCATGCCTACGAATAAATGGGATGAGTTCGCGCCAGTGGATCCACTCATTCTTATTCAGACTCGATTTGAACTACTAGCTTGGGGCGAGGGCGAATGTCGAACAAACTATTTTTTAACAGAAGAGGAGAGGGATGAACGCTGGCTGAGCTAGGTACTGTGATGAATTGCAGCAGCAAGCCTGTGCGTACGGGAGGAAGGACGCCAAGGCAAGCGAAAAACGTCAACCTTTAAGCCGTCGAAACGGGTCACCCCGAAGAGAGAAGCATCAACGGGGAAGCTCTCCGGGACCACAACTAAGGAATGAGGCAGACGCGACGCCACAACCATTGGGTTTTGCGGTGTTCATGGGGAATAAACCGATGACTGAGGCGGATTCCATCATCAATGATCCGAGTGTAGCGGTTGAGTTTGCTCGACAAATCTTTCCACCGGAAGTCCAACAATCGATGGTTGGATGACGAGATTTCGAAGTGTTTCGAGAAGGTATTCATGGGGCAATGAAAGGGCTGTACACCGCCTACGAAGTCGGCATGCGTCTGCACGCTGCGCGGCGGGAGATGGAGAAAATGAGAACGGGTTCGCAGTTTGGAGGTTCGTACAGAAAAGGCCGCGGGCGAGCTTAGGAAGGTTAAAGTCGCCGATCCGCGTACGGCGGGTCAGTCTAACCTGATTGTGGACAAGAGGGTGACCCAATGGCTATTGAGTCATGCCATCGCCAACCGAGATACAGTAGACATGTTTGCCGTACCAAATACGAGGGCCAAGGGTTATGAGCAGGGTTTCTACGATGGCCGGAAGGTTGGGATCGACAAAACGAAAGAGACACTTGCTGAAGAGGTCGGCCGATGCGAGAATCGCGGTTTAAGCATGGTTGGATCGCGGCTCTTCAGGTTGCGGAGGCTCTCTGAGTGAAGGGTGCCGATTTCAACTTATGTGGCCTGGATCATCGTGATCATTTGCCCTTTTCCGCTTTTGAAGTTGAAAAGAGCGATGATGAGGGCGTCCCCGAATAAAAATACTCGTTATAAATGTTCGAACGCAGGTTGCGTCTAAGATTATGTAATTTTTGGTTGGTCGAATGAAAAAGCATCTTATTTTCAATGTTTTGTTATAAATTGTGTTCGGCACACACGTGATTGCATGTGTTTTATTATATAAATGTTTGAATAAACGTATTTCAGACGATTGTATGGACATTGTTCGGCTTGATTTAATCGACTGTTATGCACGAAGGGAAGGGTTCATCGGCCCAAAGACGTCAATCGTGAGACCCAAAGACGTCATTTGCTGATGGCGTTCCGAATCCGGAGACTTTAAATTGGCCAATCGTGATATCCACGAAGGGCGCTTCGAATCCGGAGGCTTGATCGGCCCAAAGACATCATTTGCCGATGGGGCTCCGAATCGGGAGACTTTAATTTGGCCAATCGTGATATCCAAGAAAGGCGCTCCGAATCTGGAGGCTTGATCGGCCCAAAGACGTCATTCGCCGATGGGGCTCCGAATCCGGAGACTTTAATTTGGCCAATCGTGATATCCACGAAGGGCGCTCCGAATCCGGAGGCTTGATCGGCCCAAAGATGTCATTCACCGATGGGGCTCCGAATCCGAAGACTTTAATTTGGCCAATCGTGATATCCACGAAGGGCGCTCCGAATCCAGAGGCTTGATCGGCCCAAAGACGTCATTTGCCGATGGGGCTCCGAATCTGGAGACTTTAATTTGGCCAATCGTGATATCCACGAAGGGCGCTCCGAATCCGGAGGCTTGATCGGCCCAAAGACGTCATTCGCCGATGAGGCTCCGAATCCAGAGACTTTAATTTGAACATCTTTGAACTAGATTCTGTAGTAGGTGAATGGGAATCTTTGTATTACAAAAAAAGAGATGTACATAACGAACAGGTCGGAGCAAGCATCATGTCCCACAAGTCGGGTTAATGATAAAATTTGCGTAAATGCGTGGAATTCCAGGGCCGTGGTAGACTCCTTCCTAACATGTCTTTGAGCTGATATGCCCCTACTCCGGCGATCGAATCAATCTGGTATAGGCCGTCCCAGTTAGGACCCAATTTTCCATCGTCCGATTTCTTGTCAGCTGGAAGCACCTTCTTTAGGACCAATTCTCCTAGTGTGTAGCGGCGCAGCTGAACCCGTTGATTATACGACTTTGCCAGCTGCTGCTGGTATCGCGCCATTG
Organism: Camellia sinensis; assembly: GCF_004153795.1. NCBI lineage: Eukaryota > Viridiplantae > Streptophyta > Magnoliopsida > Ericales > Theaceae > Camellia > Camellia sinensis. The sequence goes on along the minus strand of NW_021026822.1, from coordinate 253,011 downwards.
AAGCAGGGGCTCGGTCTCTTCGTTCTTCGATTAGGATCAGATCCAAAGCCAGCATCATGTCGTTTCGGCCTGTATCAAAGACTTGTGACTTGAGTGTTGGGTGGCCAATCTTCAGGGGTAAGATTGCCTGGGTTCCAAAGCATAGGGCAAACAGCGTTTCTCCGGTCGATCTTCTCGATATAGTTCGATGAGCCCACAGTACACTTGGCAATTCCTCGACCCATCTGCCTTTGGCTTTCTCCAGCCTCTTGTTGATGCCGTCCAAGATGGATTTATTAGAGGCTTCGGCTTGGCCATTGCTTTGCGGATAAGCCAGCATAGAAAAGTAAGGCCGAATACCGTATTTGCTGCACAGCTCTCGGTATACGCCACAATCGAACTGGGTGCCGTTGTCTGAGATAAGAGCTCTAATGCCGAATCGTGTTATGATGTTCCTCCACACAAAGCGCTTAACGTCAGCATCTCAGATGTGTGTTAATGCCTCCGCTTTGACCCATTTCGCGAAGTAATCTGTTGCGACGATCAGGTACGCTTGTTCCCTGGGGCCCTCGGTAGTGGTCCTACGATAACAAGCCCCTACTGGGCGAATGACCAAGGGCTGGTGATTGAGTTCAACTCTTTAGCAGGCAGATGGTTTAACGGGAAAAATTTCTGGCATTGTTCACACTTTTTTGCATAACATTCGGCGTCTGCTCTCATTGTCGGCCAATAATACCCCTGCGTTATAGCTCGATGGGTCAAAGAGCATCCGCTAGAATGGGCTTCGCAACTACCTTCGTGTATCTCAGCCAGAAGCTCCCTAACTTTATCCGGGTGCACACATTCCAAATATGGGCCAGAGAGTGACTTTTTATAAAGCCTTCTTTGCGGGTCCAAGTAGTATCGCATGGCTTTGTTTCGCAGCTTATGTGCTTCTTTCTTGTCTTCTAGGAGTTGTTCAGAAGATAGGAATGCAACAATGGGATCCATCCAACTTGGTGTAGATTCTATAACGTTGATTTGGACTTCCTCCGAAGGGCCAATGCTTGCTCTGGGATGAATCCTACTTTAATGGTCCGTTTAATCTCTGAGTTGATTGCGGAGGCTAGGCAAGCCAAGGCATCTGCATGGGTGTTCTGATCACGTGTTATCTGGTTTAACTCATGATGGTCAAACTTTGCCAATAGGGAATTGGCCGTTTTCATGTAGGCCGCTATATGGTCGTTTCTTGCCGCGTACTCTCCCTTTAGCTGATTGATCACCAGCTTTGAGTCGCAAAACACAAGCAGACGCGGAGCACCCAAAATATGTGCATTCCACAAACCGGCTAAAAGGGCTTCGTATTCGGCTTCGTTATCCGATGCTTCGAAGCCGAGCTTGACGGCCTGCTTAATTATTACACCGTCGGGGGTCATGATTACAACTCCAGCTCCACTGCCCCGCTGATTGGATGATCCATCACAATACAACTGCCAGATGTCCCCAACATAAATCCTCTAGTTCGGCTTCGGTCGAACTTCATCTGACTTGAAGTCGGCGACATCAGATTTGAAGTCGGCAAGGCCCCTTGTGAATTCGGCGATAAAGTCGGCAAGCACCTGTCCCTTGATTGAGGTTTTGGGTAGAAATTGAATATCGTACTGGCCAAGTTCCAAAGCCCACTTTGAAACACGTCCAGATGCTTCCGCACTGCGTAGTACTGATCGGAGGGGATAATCTGTTAGCACCCCAATGCTATGCCTCTAGAAGTAATGCATGAGCTTCCTTACCACCATAACTAGGGCTAGGATAACCTTTTCTAGTGGAAGGTAGTGTGTTTCGGTGTCAACCATCGCCTTGCTCACATAATACACTGGCCGCTGCTCCCCCATCTCTTCCTTTATCAACACGGCGCTGACAGCTCGGTTAGAAACTGCTAGGTACAAAATGAGCGGGTCGCCAGCAGAGGGTGTTGTCAGGAGTGGTACTGAATGGGGGTAGGTCTTCAGGCCGTTGAAATCGGCTTCGCACTTGGCGGACCATTCAAAGGCCTTGCCCTGCCGTAGCGTATGAAAGAATTGTCGACAGCGATCTGTGGACCGGCTGATAAACCTATTGAGTGCGGCAGCCATCCCCATCAACTTTTGAACCTCTTTTACTGAACGAGGGGAGCCGAGCTCCAAGATTGCTGTGATTTGCCTTGGGTTGGCTTTAATTCCTCTGTGGTTGACAATGTAGCCCAAGAATTTGCCAGAGCCGATACCAAACACACATTTAGAAGCGTTCAACTTCATTCCATATTTGCGTAGGATGCCGAATGTCTCTTCTAGATCGGCTATATGATTATGCTCTTCTTTGGATTTAACCACCATATCGTCAATGTACACTTCCACAGTTCTGTCGAGTTTCTCTTTGAACATAGTGATGACCAGTCTCTGGTAGGTTGCCCCTGCATTCTTCAACCCAAAAGGTATTATCTTATAGCAATAGGTTCCTCTTGGGGTGAGGAATGCAGTCTTCTCTTGATCCTCCGGATGCATAGCGATTTGATGATAACCTCTATAGGCATCAAGGAAGCTCATACGCTGATGGCGCGCTGTAGCATCTACAAGCTGGTCTATTCTGGGATGAGAAAAACAATCCTTCGGGCAGGCTTTGTTTAGGTCCGTGAAGTCGACGCACACTCGCCAAGTCCCATTTTTCTTCTTCACCACCACTGTATTAGAGAGCCATGTAGGGTAGGTCACCTCCCTAATTACTCCGACGTCAAGCAGCCTGTTAACCTCCTCAACAACGGCGATAGTGTGCTCTGCGGCTGACTGCCGGCTTTTCTGGATGATCGGCTTGCACTTAGGATCGACATTCAAATGGTGCTGTGAAACTGACGGATCTATACCCGACATCTCGTACGGAGTCCATGCAAAGACATCGAGGTTATTAAGCAGGAAAGATACTAGCTGCTGTATGTCGGCTTGATTCAAGGAGGCGCCGACCATGAAGAACTTGTCCGGGTTTCCATCGATTTGAACTCGTTCCAAGTCTTCTATTGCCTTTTCATTTGGGAGCCGCCCGACATCGTCGAGGCTTTCTTGATCCGACAACTCAATGGAATTCACCTGTAGTTCCTTTGGCATTTTCTCAACGAGGAGATAACATGCTTGTGCCGATTTATGGGAGCCACGGATTTGCTCAATACCGCGTTCTGTCGGGAAGCGGAGCAGCTGATGATAGGTGCTTCACGGCTCGTATAGTATGCAACCAGGATTGCCCCATGATGAGATTATATGGTGACGGCAGCTTGACGACCAAGAATCCCACATCCATTGTTCGGGAGCCTGCTCTAACAGGAAGTCTGATTTTCCCCAACGGGTACTCTGGATTGGCATTGAAGCCGAATAGTGGATAAAGGGCCGGAGAGAGATCCGATTCGGAGAAGCTGAGTTTGATGAATGTCTTGTAGTACATAATCTCCGATGTGCTCCCCGGATCAATGAGTACGCGCTGAACTGTGAAACGGTTTACGTGTAACTCAATTACCAAGGGATCAATGTGGGGCAGTGTTACTCCGGCCAAATCCGAATCATCAAAAGTGACAACCTCGGCTTCATAGGGCCGTTTAGCCGGAGTGAGTTGCTCTTGAGGGTTAGACCTTGACTGAATCGCGTGCACCGCTGATGACATTGGGAGGCTGTATATCATGTGGATCACACGGGACGCATGTGAATCCTGTGTCAAGGCTATTGCATTGCTTGGGTTGCCTTTTCGAGCGTACCGTTGTAGCCGAACATCTTGTGCCAATTTACTGTTGTACAAGGTGAATGACGGTGCTTTGAATTTCTTGGGTAGCACTGCCTTTGCAATCCGTCGTACAAAAGGATCGTGTTGATCGTCATCCGAGCTATTCCTTCTTCGCTTATGCCTTGTACGGGGACTCTCTTTAGAAGAACTGAAAATTTCAGATTTCTTCTTGGGCTCCGAGGATAATGAGTCGGAGTTGCTATCAGTATCTTGTTGTCGGGCTCGAGAACGTCGTGCAGCTGCCCTCACGGGTCGTCCCGGGCCTTAGTATGTAGATTGTTTGGACTTCGCCACCGCCAAGGCCAAATCCTGATGGAGATGTTTGTTCTTTGCGACCATGTTCGCCAATCTTTGTTTGTTTTGCTTTGCTTGTTGCAGGATCACTTGTATTGCTTCGTGCTCCGAAGTCGAGGGTGAGGCGAAATTCAAGGCACGTCATGCAGCGATAGTCTCTGTACCAAGCATATTTGTTGGAGTGGTTTCATTTTGCGGTATAGGGTCGACAGTGACTGTCGGAAGATCTTCCGTCACGCTTACCATAGATGTGCTTGAGTATTCCCACAGACGGCGCCAATTGTGGAGAAGTGGTTTGGAAATACTCTTTTGATCCTGGAGAACGCTAGTGATCCTCTTCTGGTCACCTGAAAAGGAATAAATACTCCGGTCGGGGGTGCTGGAATTAGCACTCCGACGGACGAGTTAGAATCCACACTCAAGAATGCTTGTCTTCTAAGTTAAGCACAATAATTCTCACATACCTCTTTCTGGCTGATGTTCTTCTATTATATCTTTTCTTCCATGGGCCTCGAGATTCGATCCATTTCCAACTCATATTCGGCGCATTTTACAATAGATCGACCTTCACTCGGCCCCTTGCCTAATCGATCATTTGGCCGAATAGGGTTGGATTTGAGCTTGCAAGCCAATTGTCGATGCTTCGAATCTCGACTCTCCGAGATTCAGCTATCCGGAATCTCTACAACTCCCTCTTCTCGGCCCCCACACATAGTTTTCTAACTCATATCTTCTTAGCTTAGAGTACTAAGTGAACTTTTCTAACGTTTTAGCATACTTGCATGAATGTGAATGTTGCCATGACTAGCATGCTTTCCATGAGGCTAAATGCTTAAGTGATTAACTGTTTGAATGCCTGTAGATGAAGGCTTGTTGTTTGAATTACAACGATTCAATAAATGTGCGTTTTAAGACCACTATGTCTAGTGGCAAATCATGTTTTAAGCCCACTATGTTTGGTGGCAAATCCACAAACCTTAAGCCCACTTGAGGTGGCAAATTCAAACCATTTTCGCAAAAACAAACATGAGTTCAATTGTATCAACTTGAACAAACTAGTCTGTACTTGCTTGTGCGCATCACATAGTAAAGCTAGTTTAATAACCGGAACAAGAATATATAATGTTTATAAAAAATCATATCATGATTAGTAGAGGCCGATCTTTGATCGGGCGAGCGGGGGTGCTCAATTCATGACCTTCTCCTCTTATACGTAAGTTCCGAAGCTGAGGCAACTTTGGTGATGACGAACATGTAGCCTTTGGCACCAGTCATGGATTTCCTAAATTTCCAAAAAATAAAATATTTAGGTAGCGGCTCTGTATTTGGCAAAGTAGTCTAATTTTGGCATTTTTGATTCAAAATCAATTTTCCAAAACTATTTGCCGGATTTGAACTCTTTGGTGATTATCAATTTCAAACTGCACTTGTGAGATTAGATTCAGAACCATGGGAGTCCGAACTATAGGGCTTTCTTTTGAGCTTCCGAAAGGGGACGCAAAAAAGCAGACCTACAGTTTCTGGCGATTCCGCTGGGGAAATTAGAGAACTTGACTTGAAATTCATGATATGAAATTTTATTTACACTTATATGTTTCTTTGCATTGTATTGCATTTGCATTGGTATGCCTAAGTCACTGTGTTTGCCATCTGCTATCCTTGACGATTTGTCGGAGGCTTTCTTGAAAAGCTTGCCGAAAGGCTGACTGGCCGCGGGCTCTGCCACGATGGGAACACAACCCTTAGATCTGGATTACCACTGTACCGTTTGATCCTCCTTTCACTTCTCGGGGTTAGGTGTGAGAGGTATATTAGGTAGTCTTGCTGAGGTACCCCTTTTGACCATTTGGCTTAGCTGTATATCGAAAAGCCGTAGAGACTGTTCCAAACAAGGACAAGCTGCTCACCCAAAATACAGGATTGCGTGAAAACCGTTTTGTTTGCATAGTGAACCCTTGTTCTTGACAAAACTAGGATAGGTTAACCCTACCCTCTTATAGGGGTGTCTTGGCTCTCATTTAACTGGTATGTGCCAGTTTAGCACCAGTGCACTCACATATTCCAATGGCACAATATCTCCAGACTAATATGGAGGGATTATTACTCCATCTGTAGCAAACAGTTGACTCCCTCCAGTATGACGCAATTCGTCAAGTCGAGGTTACGGCCCGTCAGGCCAAGTTTATAACTAGCCTACAGCAACAACAATCGCAACCAGCAATGGCCTCAGCATCATATGTACTAACCGCGGCTACCTCTATGCCCGGTACCAAAACTAATGTTGCCATTGCTTAAGATCCATAAACCGAGGATGTTTCGGTTTTCCCAGTCCAAGCAGAACCCATCCCAGCACAAACTTCCAGAGCCCCAGTATATCAAACCGAGGCATCATTCGAATTCGAGGTTGATCCAACCGCGCTCAAAGTCAACAAACTGCAAAAACTATTCAAAAAAGTGCAAGGGGTCAACTTCATTCCAAACATAGAGGAGGGGTACACTGAATCAGTGGTTACATTACCAGAGTGGTTTAAGATGCCGCACATTGACCGCTTTGATGGTTCTGGGGCCCTGATAGTACATTTACGACTATTTTCAGATATCTTGTGGCCAATGGGTTTGACTAGAATGCAAAAGCTATCCCTCTTCGATTGCACTATATCAAGTATAGCTACCATTTGGTACGCTAAGTTGGAAGATTCTGTGAAACAGAACTGGGAGGAATTAGCCGAGTCTTTCATTCCTCAGAACTCTTATAACATGCAAATCAAGGTCACAACTTGTGATCTTGAGGTGACACGTCAAGAACCAAAGGAAGGTTTCTCCGAGTTTGTGATGAGATGGAGAGCCAAAGCGTCAATGATGACCACTCGACCTTCAGAGAAAGACCAGATCAAAATGGTTGTTCAGAGACTGCTACAGAAAATGATTGTTCTTTCTTTATTTACATTCAAAGAACTTCATGAAATAGGGGTCCAAATTGAAGACGCCATGAAGTAGAGGATCATCACTGATGAAAAGATGCTGGCCAACAGGCCGTTTGTTCGCTGTTCTAATGCTGTCGAGGGTAGCACAGCTGCAAGGCCATCAGAAGTAAGTGTTGTCACCACAACCAAAACTGCTGACCCCTTTGCCAACATAGGCCCACAAACTTCCAACCAACTCAACCTCTAGGTAGAACTTTCAGCCAGCTCTACATGACTCATGCCATGCAGGTGCTAATCAAAAAGAGACATCTAAAACCGCTAGAACCTTGCCCACTCCCGACCATCTTTCACCAAAGCATGATCCCACCAAATACTGTGTTTTTCATCAACAACACGGCCATGAAACTGATCGATGCTTCTGCTTGCATCATAAGATTCAAGATCTCATCAACAACAAGATTATAGCTCCACTCCAAAATCCAAATGTGACTGCCAACCCATTCCCTGCCTACAACCAAGCCCCCTCCACCCAAAAACATCCACTTTATCCATACACTACCCATCTCCTATGACCCCAGCATCTATATCACCCCCTTCTACCTATCAAAACCGATGTTGTTCATTTCTGAAGGCACAGACTTGTACATGATGGACACATCTCATTCACAACCTGAGCCTCACAAATCAGTGGTGACAACAACGTCTGTAGCAGAGGAGGTGTTGACCTCAGAGGAAGGTACTAGTCTGTCATTGGAATGTCTCGAGAACTTATTTGAGAGGGGTATGACCCGAGCCACTACATTGTTCATGCTACTCAACCCAGGCCTGAGGTAGTACTGCCGGCCTCAATTGACGTTAATGTGGTTTGAGAAGACGGCCTAAGCGAAGGGTTGGCTGACTTTGTAGATCTTGAAGAAGATTTGGACAACCTACAATTCTTTGACAAACAAGATCAAGGCAATGTGCAGATTAGTTAGTTTGATCTAAGCAGGTCGACTGATAATGCCGGATGGTTGAATAATGAATCTGACAAGGAAAAAGAAATTGGAGTTAAACTGGAGGGAAAGCAAGTCGGGATAACTGTGGTAGCCGAGAAGGCTAAGGAGAAGAGGAAACTACCAGAGGATACTTGTGTGGGAAAAATAACCCAAGAATTGGGTGTTGTGGAAACTACAGATATTGAACAGGAGGCTGTGATAAGGCAGTTTGAAAGAGAGAGAATGGAAGACAGCTAGAAAACCGCAACAGCTTGTTGCCCTGAGGGGGACACTTGTACTGTAAGGGTGATCCAAGTTGAGCCAAACAACTGCTGCCGATGACACTCATTTTATCCCAGATATGGAAAATGGCACGCACTGTTTTGAGCAATTTGCGAATGCTATTCATTTTTTCTTTCTGACTTAGGTATTGGGTCAGTCTTGTTGTGTTGTATTGAGTCAGTCTTTTTGTATTGAGTCAGTCTTGTTGTGTTGGAGGTTGGTGATTTCGGGGTTGTAAACTCGGACATCACTTCCCTGTTTGTTTTGTTTGCCTTTTTTGCTTTTTCTTTTGAGTTTGTTTATACCATTGAGCCAGTTGAGCCAGAAGTTTTGAATAAAACGACAGTAATGTTCACCTACTTTTTTTGTGCCTTTAAATCATTACATTGACCAAAGTTTTTCAAAACTATTTCCAAAATTGTGTTGAAAACAAAGAGGAAGGAATTCCTCAGAATTTGGAAAAATTTGATCAACTGAGAGGAAGAGAGGCGTGCTAAACGCTTAATGAATGAGATCATGTATGTTAATGTGAGTACTGAGAAGGATCCCAACTTAGTCCAGATTGGTTCTACATTGTCTTCAGAAGAGCACGAGCGACTAGTCGCCTTATTAAAAGATTTCAAAAAATGTTTTGCGTGATTCTACGAAGACATGCTTGGAATTAATCTTGGGATTGTAAAGCATAGGATCACTCTCGGCCTCAAGACTCGACCCTTTTGCTTTCAAACTTTGATTTAGAATGTTCAACGATCAACCAAAATATAAGGATTGCATGGTCAGATTGGAAGCAGCTCTTGAACAAGAGGCGATAAGGTCAAATGTTATCAAAGGAAGATTGCAAAGTTGGATGAGAAGCATTCCTTGAACTAGGGGAAAAAAAGGTCAGATATGCTTGAAGATTCAAATATGGGTCATTTTGCCACCAATGAAGACCGGCAAGAAAGCCAAATCCCAGAATCTGAGAGAAGGGAAATTATTGTTAAAGGACAATTGAGTTCCTATCCATAACACTAGGGGCAAATTTAGACCTCAATTGAATGGGCTCTTATATCATCAAGACTATTTAATCAGAAACAACATCCAAACTCTTGGATTCAGATGGCGTAGAGATCCTATGGCCAATCAACATGAACAAGTTCAACTTTTCTATCCTTGAGAGGCTCGTTGGGCCGAAAACCCAGAAGGGCAACCCAGGCAAAAGTTAGAGCAAGGAAAAAAAAACAAAAAAAACAAAAGAAAAAAACAAAATTGAAAAAATGGAAACAAAAGAAAAAGAAAAGAAACAAAAGAAAGAGAAAAGGGAAAAGAGAAAAATAATGAAAATAAAAGAAAAATAGCTCGCAAGGTTGAAAACCTAAAAGGGTGGCCTTGGCAAAAGTTAGAGTACAAAAGGAGAGTATCAACACCCGAGTGAACCTTAACCCGGAACTGCGTACAGCCTGATTCCTATCTTTGGGATACGGAGGCAACTTCATCTTGAAGTTCAGCCCCAACCATTTTCAACCTGCTTGTCTCATCCATGTTGGTTGGCTTGTCCTTATTCAAACCCAGCTATCCTATCCATGTCCAAATTGGCTCATCTTCGTTCAAATTCGGTTCTCCTATATTGTTAGAAGATTCAGTTGTAAGACAATTCAAGTTCAGACCTGAGGTTGCACATCTCAGGAGTTAATTCCTCGTTGGTTGAGTAGTGGCCATTTGCAAACAGTTTTGAGGATTTTTAATGAGGTTAACTAATTCTCTAGAAAATTATTCTATTTTTCCAAACCTGAACCATTTCTTGGACCAAAAAAAAGGAAAATTTTCAATGCTCATAACTTGACTTACATGATTTCAAAGCAGAAGTCGAATAAGCATGTTAATCTAACTCTCATATTGGTCAAATTTGTTTTAGCAGAAAGCCAAAAGCAAAAAATGGTCAAAATAATGAACTAGGGTGTAGACACCCCATTTTTGACCATCCTCAAGACTTGGACGTCATCGTTTGAACACTCGATGATCATCTATGTTCGTGTTCGTTTTGAGTTCCTGAAGGTCTTGGCTGCGTGCCTTGCCTTAGGATCTCTCAACTTGTTTGTTTTGTGCTTGGTTGTGGACCAAGGACTTGTGATTTTGCTTCTGAGGGAAGAGGGTGGCTTGTTTGCCACCCCCTGAACCCATCGGCCAAGGCTTGAAGCCATCGGCCAAAAGTTTTGGCCGATTGGCACCTTTTTTGGTCGATCGGCACTTATGTTGGTTGATCGGCCATATTTTCTGGCCGAGCCCTTTCCATCTACTTTTTGTAGATATTTTGTGCCAGCTATGATAGCTGGTATGCACAATTCTGATCCTCCATATGTATGGAGGATTTGCCCCAAGACTCAAGCTTGTTCAACAAGCTTGAGAATTGGATTTCTATAAGAGGGGAGCCTCCCCTCCCTTTCCAAAGGTTCAGCAAAATAGATATAGAGTTCATATATCCCTCTCTTTCTCTCTCTCTCTCTCTCTCTCTATATATATATATATATATATATATCTCTATATTTGTGTGTGTGTTGTGCCTTAAAAGTGTATTTTGTTCATACTTTTGCACTATAGCACCTAGTAGAACACCTTCCTTTGGTTGTTGAGGCACTAGGAAGTTGGTTTCAGACTTCTTAGGCTGGTTTTGATCCAAGGGAGTGGCTAGAGTTGTGTTCTTGAAGGTGTTCTTCAGGGGTGAGCAACTAACCTTTTGTTTCCCCTTTTTGGCTTAAACTTTTAGACCTAGTTGCATATTGTTTTAAGCTTAACTATAAACTAAAAAAAGTTCTGCTTTTGTGTTCTTAAGATGATTGTTTAAGGTCACTTTTTGGTTGGGGGTTGTCTACCCCCTCTTAGGCCTTGTTTAGCCTTGTTTTGAGCCACTTCTTTTGGCTTTTGTTCTTGCCTTTGCATGACCTTTCTACCACTGAAATCCAGAGGATTTTCAGTGGTGGAAAGGTAGTTTTAGAGTCTTGTATAGGAGAGGGACACCCCTCTCTCCTTGTGTCTTATTTGCTTGTGTTAATGGCTTGTAATGGTAGCATGTTTGCTTAGCATGTTTTGGTTTCATTTCAGCAAGTATTTGGCATTATTTTGTCATACTATACCTCTGTTCTAGGTTGGTTTAGTGGTCTCTTGCATGCACCATGCACCTGTAGTGTAATCCTCTCTATTGCCTTAACATGCTTTGTACTTTAAGCTATGGTTTTAGCATGATTTTGACTCGACCCAAAGGAGCTTTTGTTCATATTTCAGCATGTTAAAGCTCTATTTCATGTTGTTTTGATCATATGTGCATTACTTTGCATAGCTACCATACATTCTAGCTTGTTAGCTTTGAGGGTCCAAGTCATTAGCATGCACTACTTGGACCTTTTTCCATGATTTGACATCATCTCATATATTATTTCAGTCCATGTTTCATGCTCATATACTTGCATTTGCCATCCTTTCAAAGCTTTGAAGAGTTGGTGTCTTATGCCTTAAGGTTGGGTCATTGTGCATGCCTCCATGATTAGGTCTTCGGGATGCCATCTAAGTGGGTTTTTGGGCGTATTTTGACATGCCATATCTCTGTTTTTCATTGGTTAGCCATTCCATGTTTGGTTATAATGGGTGTAGTGTAATCCCCTTTGTTGACCTTACTTGCATCTTGCCTTCGGCCCTTCATTTTGGTTTGTTTTAGCTTTGGCCCTTGCATGTTTTAGACTCCCTTTAGCATGATCTAGGACTATTTTGGTTGTCCTTGGCTCTTTGGAGCTTGTTTCATGTGGCCTTAGTACAAGCTCCTTGGCTAGCCTTAAGCCTTGAGCTTTCTTGCATGTCATACTTACTTTGATTGGTTGATTTGGCATCACTCCTCACATCATTTCAGAGCATGTAGTATGGTCATACATCCTTTCTTGTCACTCTTTAGGTGTGCTTAAGAGTTGCATCTTTATGCTTTAGTCCTTGGGCCAATTGGCATGTATATTTGCCATGCCTTTCTCATGTTTCATTTCCATCATTTCTTGGCATTTTGGCCACTGATTTTAGGCATGGCTGAGGTCTGTCCGTCTTTTGTTTAAGTCCATTTGCCAAGTTGTTCAAAGTTGCTACTTTACATCATGCTTGCATGTTTGTCCATCTTTGCATGCCACGCATGTTCGTAGGATTATGGTTTCATTTTGCATGCTTGCTAGCTTGCATTTTGTCACATGCTTGTTTAGGTCGCATTGCATTTGGCATGCTTGTTACCTTAGCCTTGTGTACATGTTTGAGTCATATTGCATTTGGCATGCTTGTGATGCATTACATAGTTTTTCCATTGTTACATGCATTGCATTATGTTTGGTTTGGGGTGTCGAACCAAACACGAGGACCGAGGGACGTTCGTACTTGAAGTGACGAAATGTGCCTCAATCCTCGATCACCGACGCTCTTGATCCAACATGATAGAGTTCTAGGCATTCATGTGTTTTTGCGTATTCATTCCATATTGAATCACACACTTGGCTCCTTTGGCCATCATGCATCGGCATGCGTGATTGATGGCCCGAGGGTCGAGCACTACACTCCCTTGAGCTTATGACATGATAGGGAGGGTGTTTATACACACATTGCCTTGAAAATGCATTGCCATGCTCTGTTTGTCCTCTGCTGCAACAAAACAGCATTCTGCAAGAAGATATGGCCGGCTGGCCATCTTCAGTGCCGATCGGCTAAACATTGTTGGCCAAGATCCTCACAAATGGTTGATGACCAATTCCATATGGCCGATGTTCCTATATTTTTGCCGGTGACATCCCACAGTGCTCAGGGAGTGGTTCGAAAGCATCCTTCGGACTTGTGCAGTTTTTAGAGGTGCAAAATAATGCAAACAGAGGCAACATGTGGCATGGCAACGGGTTTCCGAGCGAGGCGATCGAGCATGCATCATTCAATCATTCCGAGGCGGAGCTGTGGCAGCCTCTTTAGTTTTCATACTTAGTCTGTTTTGTAACTTAATTGATTTTCTTAATTAGTTAAGAGTTATGTAATAATTAATTAGCTAGGGTAGTTAATTAATTAGTTGATTTGTATTATTTATTCGGACCCTCTGTCGAGAGGGCGAATTTTGTAATAAGTGTGCATGAGTGTGTGAATGTCTTCCAACCCCACGTCTTTCTCCCTTTTACTTACCTGCTTTCAATGGTTAATTTTAGGTCATGTTTCAATTAGCATCCTTATGCTCGCATGTTTGCATCATTCATCTGTATTGCATGCACCGGGGTCGGCGCATCATACTAACCGCATAGTATTTCAATTCCAACTTGAATACGTGTATCGAGTTGTCGCATTTCACATGCCATTCTTAGATAACCGAGCCTATTTCTAGTTGCATTTTGCATGTGTTGCATTAGGCATCTTAACATAGCTAGGATTATGCATTGATTACTAACTAGCTATTGTTTTGGCTCGGAGTACTAGGTAAGCTTTTATGCTTTAGCATCTTGCATGTGTGTGAGTGTTAACATGATCGCATGCTTACCATGAGGCTAACTGCTTATATGATTAACTGTCTGAATGCCTGTAGGTGAAGGTTAGATTACTTGAATTGGAACAATTCATTGAAATACGAGTTTTAAGCCCACTTGATTGTGGCAAAATCATGTTTTCTAAGCCCACTCGAGGGTGCCAAAATTCACGTCTTAGCCTACTTGCGAGTAGCACTTTCAAACCATTTTCAAATAAACAAACATGAGATGATTTGTTCCAACTTAGGCGATCTAGTCTACACTTGTGTGTTGTGCGCACCACATAGTAATTCTAGGCTAATAACCAGAATAAGAACGCATGTGTTTTGAAAAACAAAATATCATGTTAGTGTAGACACCCCATTTTTTACCGTCCTCAAGACTTGGACGTTACCGTTTGAACACCCGGTGATCATCCATGTTTGTGTTCGTTTGGAGTTCCCGGAGGACTCGGCTACGCGCCTTGCCTCAGGATCTCCAAACTCGACTGTTTAGTGTCTGGTTTTGCACCAAACACTTGTGTTTTGCCTTGGAGGGGCAGGGAATGCCTTGTGAGGCATCCCCACACATCACCGGCCATGGCCAGAGGCCACTGGCTGGTGTTTTGTTGCCATCGGTAATGTATATTGCCGGTCGGCAGTCCATTTTGTCAAAATGGCAATTTTGAGCAGCCGACTACTGTTCATCTGCTTTTGCAGATATTTTAATACAGCTGTCTTGCATTTGGCTCCCCTCCATACACGTGTATGGAGGGATCCCTCTCTTTAGAAGCTTGTCTTGTAAGCTTTACAAGACAAAAAAAGCTCTATAAAGAGAGGTCTTCTCTCTTGTTGAGGAGGTTAGACATTTTAGACAGCCATTTTAGGGTTTGAGTTCTAGGGTTAGGGTTTGTCTATATCCTAGCTCTATATCTCTCTTCCTCTTGTGTTTAGTGTGTGTGTTTAGGCTCACTATTGCACACAAACACATAGTGTTACACCTTTTCTTTGTTCTGAAGGACCAGAGGTCTGTTCTTGGAGTTTTGGGGCTGGTTTGAGCTCAAGGAAGAAGCTGGTCCACCATTTGTGAAGAAGGTCTTCAAGGGTAAGAAGTTTGTCCCTTTATTCCCCATTTTTACATTGTATTTTTGCCTACCTTGCAATTGTTTTTGTGTTTAGTATATAACATAAAAAAGTTCTATTTTTGGGCCCTCTAAATAGTTTGTTTAGAGTGTTTTGTGGTTTGGAGGTGTTTGACCCCTCTTAAGCCTTGAGGGGCTCCATTTTGTGCTATTTTGAGTGAGCTCCGGGACTTTGGTGTTTGGGCCTCCTCACCACTGAAATCTTGAGGGATTTCAATGGTAAGGATGGTGCCTTGAAGTCCTAAGAAGGAGAGGGCCACCCCCTCTCCTTGTTGTCCTTGAAAAGGGCCATTTTTGGCCTCATGAGGGAGCACCTAGCTTAGGCTTTTGTTGACCATGCCTTGGCTGATTTTTGTGCTTATTATGTCATAATATGCCTCTGTTTTTAGTTGGTTTTGGTACACCATGCTTGCTTAGCATACATGCCTTAGGTTGTAAACCATTGTTCTAGCATGTTTTAGGCTTGGCTTTGTGAAGCTTTTGTGCTTATTTTGCTATGTTTGAGGTCTATCCTTAGTTGTTCAGGTCGACTTTGGCATGCTTAGTATAGCTCCTTTGCATTTTTGGTTTGTTGGCCTTAAGTGTGTAAATGTATAGCATGCATCCTTGCCTTAATTTAGTGGGTTGGGACCATTTGCCACGTTATTTCAGTCCTTTTAACATGCTTGTATGCTTGCCTTGGACACCTCTTTAATGCTTTGGAAGCTTATGTTGTTTGCCCCATGTTTTGGCCTTTGTGCATGCTTTTGAATTTGAGCAACTTAGATGCCATCTAGGGGGTCCTTTTGCACGGTCTAGGTTTGCCTTGGACCTGTTTAAAGCCTTCTTGGCCTTGTGAGGCTTGGTTGGCTTAGCCATGGTTTGAGTCCCCTTTGACTTGCTTTAAATGCTTGGACCATTTGCATGCTAATGTTTGTCTTGTTTAGGTTGGTTTGGCACCTCCTATAGCATGATTTTTAGAGCTTAATTTGCATGCTATATGTACATGTTTGCATCCTCTTAAGTGTGCTTGAGAATTGCTCTTTAATGCTTGAAGTGTTGGAGATTATTTGCTTGCATGTTTGCATGCCATTAGTCCTTCATTTTGAGCACTTTGGCCACTGTTTTTGGGCTTAGTGAGGGCTGTCCAAACCATGCTTAAGTCCACCCTTTGCTTGTTTGCATGTTTGCCTCGCATGTTTTCTTGCATACTTGCATGAATGTATTGCATTGCCATGTCGCATCCTTAGCTCACATGCCTAGGATTGCATTCCATTTGCATGCATGCTTGGCCTCTTGAAATGCTTGTGATAGAGGTTGAGTCCCATTGGTTTGTTTATGTGCATCGCATTCCATATCAAAAATGTACACTTGATTCTTTGGGCCATCACGTATGGAAATGCGCGATTGATGGTCCAAGAACCAAGGACCATGTCCCTTTGAGTCATAAATATGATAAGGGATAGGATTGGTGCATACATTGCTTGAATTGCATTGCCATGCTATGCCTTGCCCTCTGCTGCTGTCAATTGTAGATTCTGCAGACATTCTTTGCCGACCGGCAGTGTTCAGTGCCGACCGGCAATCCATTGGTGGCCGATAGCTTCACCAACAGCCGATGATCACATACTACTGTCGGTGGCCAGTCTACTCAGCCGGTGGTGTCTCCCAATGTCCAAGGAAGCAATTCTGAGACTTTGGCAGTCTTCAGAGGAGTATAGCAGGGAAAACAGAGGCAGCCTATGCATGGCCGTGCACTTCCGAGCAACGCGTCGAACCCTCTTCCCGAGGCCCCCTTTTTTTTTATTGCTTTTATTATGCTTAGTTAATTTGTTAATTAATTAGGTAATTTGTAATAAATAATTAGCTTGCGAGTTAGTTAGTTTGTATTATTCTTTTGGTTCCTCCGCGCGAGGGCGAATTTGTAATAAGTGTGGGTGAGTGTGTGCATGTCTTCCACCCCCCTACTTCTTTCTCCTTTTACTTACCTGCTTTGATGGTTAGTAATAGGTCATGTTTAATTTAGCATACCTTATACTATGCATGCGTGCATCATTCATCAGTATTGCAGGCACCGGGCTCAGCGCATCATGCTAACTGCATTAGTATTTCAAATCTAACTTGAATACATGCTACTGCTAACTGCATTTGTACCCCAATTCCAAATTGAATACGTACATCAAATTGATCGCATTTTCGCATGCCATGATTAGGTTAGCCGAGCCTACTCTAATTGCATCTTGCATGTGTTGCATTAGTCAACTTGACATGAACTAGGATCACGCATGTTTGCTAACTAGTTTATTGTTTTTGGCACGGAGTACGATGTAAGTATTTATGCTTTAGCATACCGCATGCGTGTGAGTGTTGCCATGACAATATGATTGCCATGCGGCTAGATGCTTATGTGATAAATTGTTTGAATGCCTGTGGGTGAAGGTTGGGTTGCCTGAGTTGGAATAACTCGTTGAAATCCGTATTTTAGCCTACTTGCGAGTAGCAAAATTCCAAAACATTTTTTTAAGACAAACGGATATGCAATACTTTTTCCCAAATTAGGCAATCTAGTCTATATTTGTTTGTTGCGCGCATAACATAGTAAATCTAGGTTAATAAAATGGAATAAGAGCACTTAAAGTTTTCAAAAATGTATATCATGGTTAGTAGAGGCCGATCTTCGGATCGGGCGAGAGGGGGTGCTCATAGCTGACCTTCCCCAATCGTACCCTAGCTCCCGAGCCGAGACAACTCCGGTGATGACGGACGTGTGGCCTTCGGCACCGAGTCAGGGTTTCCTAAATTCCCCCATAAAAAAATATTTAGGTGGCGACTCTGTATCTGGCAAATCAGTCCATGTTTGGCACTTCTTTTTCTAAAAATCTGTTTTCTCAAAACGATTTGCCGGATTTGAACTCTTTGGTTCAAGATTAAGAACCGCTACACGAATCGAGTCCGAACTGTAGCGTGGTCCCCCACGCGGGCGCGTCTACAGTAGCCGAGACCTCCAGGAACTCCAAACGAACACAAACATGGATGATCACCGGGTGTTCAAACGGTGACGTCCAAGTGTTGAGGATGGTCAAACATGGGGTGTCTACAGTTGCCCCTCTTTGACAGAACTCGAAAGTCATAACAATGACGGGAGTGAATGTCAAAGCCCAGAGACGACCCATTTTTGACAAGGCCGAAGACTTAGAAAAACATGCAAGACAAACAAGGTATGCGCCCGAAGGCAGGGGCAAAATGCAGGACAGTGCACGAAGCCGAGCATAACTTATGATCATGCAAAGAAAGTTGTAATGAAGCACACATGCGACAGTTTTAAGCTAGAAACACCGAACTACACTACAATGCAGAAAGGATGTAAGAGAATTATGCAATTCTCAATACGTCTCACTCGGAGGATATAATATCTGTGCGGCTCGTCTGGTTGCACCAGCCTCAAATGAACCGTACATACAATATCGTGCCTGTAAAGAAAACAACTCAACAGGTACGATGTTATTAGCAACATGCATGACAAGCAAAATGAATGCAAAATGATATGCGATACATACAAAACTATGTATAATAATGCAAATGAAAATGCAATGCAATTGAATCATGATTAAATCATGAGTGGTTCAAAACCACACAAATGTCAAATAGATTGATGGAGATAACAAGTCTGTCTACCACAGAACGGTCAACTGAACTGTGAGCATTGTAGACAGACACAAGAACGAGTATTGGG